>ML384847.1:27074-68556 GCA_005239525.1 Nicotiana knightiana
CACAAGGGGGGGGGGAGGGGAGGCGGGGGAAAGAAAAAAAGGAGGAAAGAAAGGGTCAGAAGAACGAAAAGTCTGAGAACAAAGAAAGAAAATAAAAGAGAGGTGAGAAAATAATTCTGAAGAAAAAAAAATCCAACAATTTGAAAAAAAGAAGACACTTTTCTTTGAAGAAGAAAGAAAAAGTTTGGCTAAATTATTGAATTTGAAGATGGAGTTCGGGATTTCCTTCGTGGTTTCGAGTTCGTGGGTTCTAGAAGTTGTATAATTGGTAGATTAAGTGGATTACTGAGTGAAATTTTCCCAAAAGGTAACACTCGAATCTTCTTAGTAAAGCCATATAATAACATGAGATCCATGTTTTCTTAGTGTAATCTGAAATGATTTAGCAACTGAATGCTTCTTTACTTTTTTTATTCAATTTCATGTTTAAGTTCTATTTGTAGTTAGATTCATTGTTGATATGAAGCATGTGATCATCTAAGTTAAGCAAAAACTTGTATGAAATTAATTTCTATTCGAAAATTATTGTAGTTAAATTCATTGTTTAATTAATTTTGTTAATGGAATTAATTAACGAAAGGAAAGGAAAGGAAAGGGGAGGTAAGAAACAAAAAAGGTACATTCTTTCTTCAGTTTTACGTATCTACTTCTCATCAGTATGTTAAATAATTATATCCTGGTGATAAAGTTGTCTTGTTTCTTTTTTGAAAAATACTGGAATTTAGGATTTAATCTTTTTTCGAGAAATTCATTTTGTTGTTGAAGTTATTTTTCCAAAATATTTGTGTATGTTCATGAGTAGAAGACTTTTTAAAATAAGACTGTAAAACACAACTTCATCAAACAGTTTCTGCAACAAATAAAATTGAAATTAAAAGCTTTTCAAAAGAGTATGAAACTCCAATTTAAAAAAAAACAATTTGCAAGCTTCGACAAAATTTTTATGAAAATTCTCTCTGTTTCATGTCATTGCGGAAACAAATCTCAAAATTTTAGACACACTTTAAATATTAGCTCATGTGTTCATACCCGAACCTTGGATTGATATGCTTAAGCAATAAAAGGGTCATATGCGCATTTCGCGTCTCGACGCCTTTACATTTAAAATAATTATGTTATAACCATGTGTACATTCCGTACCTTGGTTTAACATTTAATTTCAAAGAAGTAACCTGTGTGCATACCGCATCTAGGTTACAACAATTAATAAAATATAATAATTAATTAAGCGGTAATAAATAAGCCATAATCAATAAAATACAAGAATAACTAAAAATTGATTTAAGCCTTACATTAATCAATAAAGTGACCGTGCTAGAACCACAGGACTCTAGGGGTGCCTTACACCTTCCCCTCGGTCAATAGAATTCCTTACTCAGTCTTCTGTTTCGTAGACCATAAATTAGGAGTCAAATCTTCTTTTTGATAAGGGATTCAATAAAAGGTGACTTGGAACACCAAAACTCAATTCCAAGTGGAGACTCTAAATAATAAATAATCCCTTTTCAAAACGTCACTTTAATTGGAAAAACTTTTCTAACTCAACCACATAATAGGGTTGCGTGAAAAAAGAGGTGTGACAGCTTTGGCGACTCAGTTGAGGACAATTAATAAGAATTGGAGCTTTGTGTATTGATTATTGTTTGGCTTTTATCATGTTTTGAATATTATTGTGTTTGGGAGCCTAATATGCTATTTGTCGCTTATTTACTGCTTTAATATTTATTTGAACTGTGATATACATGGTATCCTCTCTCGCACCCTCTGAGTCCTCTGATAGGTAGTTATCTTGTGTTTGCCTAACAGCATCACAAAATTTCTATCGTGAGATGAAGCCAGTTAGCCTACCAGCTTCTGGTGAGGGATTTAGTCACACATGTTTAGGCGGGAGAGCTGTTAGCTAGCTAGTGTTGTTCTACTACTGGTGACGCTTGACGCTCCTCGACTCGGGTTGTCCGCCCGGGTAAGCCAGGTCTAGATACCATCTCCTTTAGGATTTGAAAACTTAGAAGAACAAGCCACAAGCAATGAATATCCCTAGTAGGCTCGCTAAATTTGCATCATGTGCATTGGACTTAGCGGGACTCGGCACAGGGGCCGGGCCCGTCTAGGACAGGTACCAATTTTTCAAACCAGCATGTTCATTTTTTTGTGCTACATGTAACATTATTTCGTAGGCTTTACTCAAATGTTGACCGGCTTTACGATAGATTGATTGAACAAAAGAGAGGGAAAGAGAAATATACCCCAAGTTTTCATAAAGTACTCGTTTTTTTAAAAAAAAAAAATTTGAAGGGTTTTGGTGCATAAAATCACAATTTTCAAATGGGTTTTTTTTAATTATTTATTTAAATCGAACTACGCGACTTTGATTCTCACCGGATGTGAGATACGTAGGAAATCTTCATCAGGTTCAACCCCATTTTAAAAAAAAATGTCTATGGATTAACTTTTTTTCTCTCAAATAATAATAATAATATAGTCGCTTTCTCAGTTTTTTTTCTCTTTTGACCAGTTTTGCCCATGCTTTCGGTCCTTTTGTCGAAATAACCTTGAAACCTTCTTCAAAAATGCGAAATGGTTATTTTAGCAAGAAAGGCCAGTCTTTTTTATATTCACTTATTTTTATAAAAAATAGTCATTTCGAGCCCTTTTTAATTTCATGATTATTTTACTAATGTATTTTTTTTAGTCCCACAAGTTGGCTTTTTTTAGAGTCAAAACTCGAGAAATCGAATTTTTTGTGTCAATAATATATTTGATTAAAACCTAACCCCGTGTCTGGGTAAATAGGTACACCATGAGTGGAGAAAGAGGTAAGTCTGAAAAGAGGCCCAGATCAGAAGGGATACCAGATTTTCTAATTGTCGATCAAATACCGCAGTTGTTGTGGGATTGGTGGAGAGACTTTAAGGACTATGAGCGAAAACTGATAAAGAAGCCTAAGAGGGATGTGATTGAAGCTTTCATTCCACACTGGAATCCAGAAAGCAATGTGTTTCGTTTTACCGATGTGAAATGACTCCTACCTTGGAGGAAATCACCCATTTCCATGGGTGGGGCCGCAATGTTCGCCACCAAAAGCCCATAGTACCAAAAAATGTGAACGAGGGTAAGTTTCTAAAGCTCTTGAACATAAATTACGTACAATATGAAGGTTTAGGAAGCAAGTGGGTTAAGTTGAGATTTTTGTTTCACTTGTATGGCCTAGAATGCATTTTCGAAAGGAATGTGAGAACACTGAAATCAAAGGAAAATATGGAAACATGGAAGGTTCATAGAAGGTTTGCTTTTATGGTTTCTTCTTTGGGGCGTAGTTTTCCCGGAAAGGAAAGGGCGCATTGACATCCCCTTGGAAGGTGTAGTTAAGGCCCTGACTTCAGAAGAGGATGATTATACTTTGGTCCCTATGATTCTTTCTGGCATTTTTCGTTCTTTAACTAGATGTAAAATGGGTGAGCCAAAATTTGTATGGATGCAACATTTTGCTGCAGATATGTCTTTTGGAGCATTTTTATCGTAATCCTACAATCACTGATTTTAGGGAGTTATGGCCCAATCATACTTATGATCACAAGAAAAGAATTGACGAATGTGACTTACCAGAAGGGATTGATGCCTGGAAAGAACTACTTCGTACTTTTTCCGCAAACGGATCACTTGGAATTACGATTGGTTTTCCTCTAAAGAGGTCATTTGTGAGTCTGCATACCATTCTTATTTGGTACTCATAGATTGGATGGTGTTCAGCCATATGCTCCACTTCGGGTAATGCGCCAATTTGCACGACTACAAGAGGTTCCACCTACCCGAGATATGAGCAAGTTCTGTTATGATTATGGCAAAGATCAACCCCACGACGAAGAAGAAATTGTGAAAATTTGGTATGCAAGTAAAGCCTCGGAGTCAAATAAGATGGTAGAAGACCGAGATCGTGGAGAAGTGATCCCTAAATATATTATTTGGTTTCATGATCCTTCGTCGTTTAGAGATAGGCCTGAGGAGTCGAATAGGAGGAGAAATGATCAAAGAACTATAGAAAGGCTGCAAGAGGAATTAGAGCATGCTCAGATGACCATAGCCAAACAACAAGCCCAGCAGCAAGCAGGAGTCGCTCAAATTCGTTTAAATATTGAGAAATATTATCAATATGCCTTAGGGATCATGGATAAATATCTAAAGCATGCTAAGAATGAGGCAGCCCGCTTAGAAGAAGAACTGCAAACACGATTGGTCTAGTTAGAAGAGTTGAGGCGAACAAAAATGCTGAAATACATAAGTTGCAAGAAGACTTGAGTATCATCGAAGAGGATGCGCACTAGCAACAACTGGAGTTTGATCAGCAGAAAGAGTAATTTCAAAGAGAAAGGTCCCGCTGGATACGCTCAAAGGGTCAACTTTATGCACAATTACAAGAAATAAAAAGGCAGAAGAGGGGTCATCAGCACGCAGATTATGAAGCAGATCAGCGTCAGTAGATGATTGAGTGTCACGACCCAAATTTCCCTGTTGGGTATCGTGATGACACATAATATTAGGGACTAGGTAAGCCTAACAGTTACTGAATAACCACAATAAAGGAAAACTAACAGTCTGAATATAGAATCTCAACTGAATGTACAAACTTTCCCAAAACTGGTAATACAAGTCATAAGCTCTACGAATCTTCTACAACTTCTAAGTGCATCTGTCTGGAAATAAATACAAAGAAGGTGACTCTGACGCTCACGAACGCAGCAGCTGGTTACCTTGAGTCTCCTCGACAATCATCCACACAGCTACTATAATATATACCTGGATCTGCACACACAAATTTGCAGGAGTGTAGTATGAGCACACCACAGCAGTGCCCAGTAAGTATCAAGACTAACCTTGGTGGAGTAGTGACGAGGACTAGTCAAGACACCACTGGTCTACAAAATAAATAACATGAATATAGAAATGACTGAATGTTACATCTACCTAAGGATTCACAGAATAATTTACGACAATGACAATATAAAACGGAAGGAAATTATAGAAATCAATTACGAAACAGCACAGAAATACATGGAAAGATGGACAACAAAACAAGCCAAATTGAAAGGAAACACAATACAATAGAGAACACCAATAACTCAACTCCACGTCGGTTCGTTCACATTGGGCCCTAGCCATTAAAATCCGTAACTGGTAAAAGTCTTTAAAATGCAGTTCATATGAAAAACTTTTACAAATAAAATCATTTTTGTATGGAAGAATTTCCTTTGAAAACATACTTTCTCCAAAAGTAGATATAAGTATATTTAGTAGAGAGAACTACGTAAAACATAGTTTCTTTCAAAATACGAAACTTCCCAAGGATGCTTTCCCAATAAAAGACTTCCAAATATCATTTTAGGCAAGATTAGAGCTTTTCAAATATACCTTCGATATAAAAGTCATTCAAATATAATCATTTCAAAACCATCGCTTTTTCAATAATACTTTTCAATAAAATCCCTTGATCAAAATCTCCTCAAGATTAATCCACCAGAACTCAGTCCGTAACTCCGAAATTTTCCATGCAGTACTGGAGGAATACCAAATCTTGCCAATAATTGCAGTAAGAGATCAGTAGGAATATACAAATTTAGAACAACGGAATAAAATACAAAGACAGGTGCACGTCATCACCTTTCGTGCTTTTACTCTCATCCTCACCAAAACAAGTGCAGTAAATAGTAAACAGGAACAACGGAAATAATAATGCATAAACACTCGGCAAGGAATGTCCCCTCGTGCATAACCTCACAATCACTCGGCACGCAATGTCCCCCCGTGCAATAAATAAATAACACTCGGCAAGGAATGTCCCCTCGTGCGTAACCTCATAAACACACGGCACAGAATGTCCACTCATGCAATAAATAAATAACACTCTGCATAGAATGTCCCCTCGTGCAATAAATAAATAAACACTCGGCACGGAATGTCCCCTCGTGCATAACCTCACAAACACTCGGCACGGAATGTCCCCTCGTGCAATAAATAAATAAACACTAGGCACGGAATGTCCCCTCGTGCATAGCCTCACAAACACTCGGCACAGAGTGTCCCCTCGTGCTAAAATAACATAAACAACAATTTAACAAGGGAAATCAACAATAAGAACCATAATTCACAGCATTCGGAAATCAACAATAAGAACCATAAATGACAACATCCGAAAATCAACAATAAGAACCATAAATCACAACATCCCAGTAAGGGAATCAACAACGCAAACAGTATCATTAACAGTATAACCAACAATAGAAATCATACCATCCCAGCAGGGGAGTCAACAATGAAAACAACATCATCCCAGCAAGGGAAACAACTATAACCAACCTCGCCTAAATAGTTAACTTTACGAAATAAACCTCATCTCAAACAAGGGCCCATTAATAGGCAACATCAAGAAAACACCAACAACATAAATGTTTATCAACTAGGTCCAAGTAACACATAAGGGAAAAATCATATAAAGCACAATGTAAGACTCACGGGCATGCTTGACACCAACGAACGGATATTCTAACAACGGCTTAACAACTATAAATCTAGATAACAGTAGTATAGTCAATTTGGCAGTTTTAGGAAGCAAGTATAACATGAAGATAAGAGCGGTAAGATATTCAATTAAGTCAATTAAGATCAAATAGTCAAAAAAGGAAATCCAAAAGTAAATAATTCTAATCTAAGCAGAAAAGGATTAAATTAACAACCAAGGATTCAAACGTAACCATTACAACTCACACACATGTAGCATAAGAACCTACAAATCCTAAAAGGCTAATCTATTAGAAAATAAGTCCATGTACGCACTCTTCACCTGGTATACACAGACTACATTCAACAAAGAAGACTCAATCCTAATGGGTAGTTCCCCCACAAAAGGTTAGGCAAGATAGTTACGTCAAGGACGACAACCCGGTACTCAAAAATAAACTTCTCGGGTGGAAAGACCTCCGGACGGCTCACAATCAACTAAAACAACTTCAAAATACACATAAAAAATATAAGGAACTATTCCGAATATTAAAGTTTCAATCTTTACAAAGTTATAAAAATTGACCCAAAAGTCGACCCCCAGGCCCGTACCTTGGAACCCGACAAATTCTACAAATACTGATTACCCATTGCGATACGAGTTCACCCATACTAAATTTATCCAATTCCGATAACATTTGGTCTTTCAAAACATGATTTTACATTTTTTAAGTTTTCTTTCAAAACCCACAACTTCCTCAACCCAAAACACAATTTAAATGATGGAAACAAGAACTAATTCATGAAATATAATTAATTATAGTGGAAGAACACTTACCCATTTGATTTGTGTGAAAAACCCTCAAAGAATCGCCCAAAACCGAGCTCTAGAAGTCAAGATATGTTAAAAATGGCTTAACTCCGATTCTAAGATTATAAACTGTTCTGCCCAGTGCTTTGTTCATCGCAAGCGCGGAAAACAAGACGCGATCGTGTAGAAGGAAATGGTTACTGGCTTAAAATTCTCTACGCGATCGCGGAATAACTTATGCGATCGCGTATAAGGAGTAGGTTATATACTGCGATCGCGAATGCAGTTATGCGAATGCGAATAGGAAAAAGGAAGGTTGCCTGGGTTGTACTACGCGAACGCGGAAGGGAAAAGGGTGGAGCTACGTGATCGCGAAGAGGAAATTTTTGGGCGACCAGCAAAGACACATCGCGATCGCGAAGGAAGCACTGCGATCGCGATGAAGGACTTTAGACACAGAAGACAGCAGTTCAAAGATGGAAGAAAATGACCCGTAGCCCATCCAAAACACACCCGAGGCCCCCGGGACCCCATATAATCACACAAACAAGTCATATAGCCTAACACAGAGTGTAAAACAACACTAAAATGATGAATTAAACCAAAAATCAATGAAATTCCTCAAAATTTCTTTAAACATCAAATTTTGCATTTAAGGTCCGAATCAAATCTAATGAAGCCCGTTTCTTGCCAAACTTTACAGATATGACGCAAATATTATATCGAACATGTACCGGGCTCCAGAACAAAGATACCGGCCCGATACCACAGGTTTCACATAGAATTTTATTTTCAAAATCTCGTACATTTTTCAGAGAATAATTTCTTTTAAAAATTCATATCTCGGACTTGGGACCTCGGAATTCGATTCCGGGCATACGCCCAAGTCCCGTATTTTCCTACGGACCCTTCGGGTCCATCAAATCACAGGTCCGGGTCCGAGTCCGGGTCCGGGTCCGGGTCCGTTTATCAAAAACGTTGATCCAAGTCAACTTTATTCAAGTTTCTAATACAAAATTATCATTTTTTCACATAAAGGCTTCCCGGCTACACGCCTGAACTGCACACGCAAATCGAGGTAAGGTAGAAGGAGGTTTTCACGACCTCAGAACATAGAATTAGTTAGAAATATACGGGATGACCTTTTGGGTCATCACATCCTCCCCCACTTAAACAAACGTTCGTCCTCGAGCGTGCCAAGATTCACCTTGAACTCATCCAATCGCTGATGGTATACTTCCAACACATAGCCGCGAGTGATCCCACGTCACCCCAACCCACATAAGCCCGATGAAACAATCACAACCGCAATATAGCCTTCACATCACCACTGATAAGCCTCATAGCTCTACTTCTCACCCTCTACTCATTTACAAAAGAACCGATTCTAAATCCATGTCTGGCATTAGCCTCAATCAGTTGCATCGACTCATGACTACACCCACAAGGCACAACCACGCAACATAGCACATCACGCATAGGCTCAAATAACACATTGGATCACAATAGCTGCCCGAAATCAACTCGACATTGGCAATTAGCCCCACATCTTAAAGAACTCTGTTTCCAAACCCCATAACATTGATAATGATGCAATGAACACGAAAACTTCATTATTAAACACCTGAATCACCAAGCCACAACTAATACCACCGGCACACATCCCGCAACTAAACTAAAGAAATACATAACGAAATGACTGAATATGAAAATAGAAACATATAAAGGAACTATCAGACAAACCCATAGGCACAACTCTCCATCAATATCGACTTACCAAAAGTAATATAACAAGGAAAAAGAAAAGCATATGAACAAATCACAAGGATTCTATCCTGATAAAATTCCACCGCGGTACTCAGCCTGGTCCAAACATATTGAATCACAAATATCATGAGGACCTCGCCCTCAACTCTGAATCACATACCGAAAATATATCAAACCAATTGAAATTCCTCCACTAATTCACCTCAGCTGATAAAATCATAATGCTAGCTGATCTTACATCTCGATGGAATATCAAATCACAACTCGTAAACAAAATACTCAGGAAAATCACTTAAAGCTTACCACGAAGAACAACAAGGACTCACTTCCAGTCTCACCACTATCAAGAACGAAATAAACAACGATAGACATGGGCTACTACTCATAGAATCTCCCAACAGGAGCAAACACAAAATGGAGTGCAAAACATGGAACTCACTCATAAATGAAACAACAAATAAGGGAACTCGTCCCGACCAGCAGAACTACAATGAAATACAATTGATGCCCCTCTGTAACACATCGAAACATACTTGTGTGATGATATCTAGCACAACGGCCCCTATTTTACTATATGAAACACAACAATGGGTCGGGTCTCCTCCTCTTAGGTGCCCTCTACTCACCTGAATACCCTGCTACCGCACACCTACATGAATCCTGGGACAATCTCTCACCCTGTGGCTAACATCTCCACACTAAAAACAATCTCGCTGCCGTCAAGGCTGTCTAAAACACACAATACGAACCCTCTGAGACCCATGAGCACCTGAAATCCCATGCGAAGCTGGTAATGCAAACCGAACTGGTTGAACCACAAAACTTCTACCGTGTCGTACCTTGCCTCTATAATACGGACCAGTAGATTCCTCCGATCTATAAGGCCGCATTGTGTCCCTGAACTCCCTCCCTGATCTCGTCTGTCCTCTCGCTCCCGGTCCCACGTGCGCTCTAATCGGCGAGCGATCCCTACTACCTACTGAAATGAGGCATCCTGCTCTAACTCTCGAGTCCCGCTAAAAGGAATATCATGCCTAATTCTCCCAAATAACTCTACCGACTCATATCCCAACAGAAGCAACCAAGAGAAGTGCATGTCTGGCCAACTCACTAAGTCTAACGGCATGCTCCAATAGTGACATAGCGCCCTGACTCAACTGCTCAAATTCCGCGCGCCATACATCTTGAAGGAACTAAGGTGCAACCTCCCTCAAAACATTTCCGAAAACTGAATCCACGCTAGTGAACCTAACTTGGCCAGGTTACCCCCAACTCATATGCCGCCACCATTAATCAACCAATTACTCTAAACATGAGACGTGACAAAAGCAATTCCGCTAGTCTCCACAATACCTGAAGTATGAAGAATATAGTGACACTCCTCCAGGAAACCCTGGGCACCATCTCCCGCCAAGCCACTGAAAGACAGAAGGGTGATACATTTTGTACCTCTCAAGCCCAAGGTATTCTTCTCAAAGGCTACTGTCCTAACCACAGGCTGAACTGAAACCACATGTCATGCTGCCATAACAACTGGAACCTGAGCAATATGATCTCGCTACTCTGGAGTGTAGACGGTGAGAGTCTGAACTCCTCGCCTGATCTGTGAAGCAACTGGTGCACTAGAATCAACCCTGCCTGAGTCAATGTACCACTTATACTCAAAACTGCGCTTAGGTCTTCTGAAGTCCGGGGTAGCAACAGGCACCCCCAGTACCCGTCCCCAACTAGAACTACTGGCGACTCCTCAACGGCTGCTCTGGTAGGCATCTTAACTGCGGTACGTGCTGCTTGTTGGCCCCTATCTTTGACCCTTGCGACACTTTCTTCGGGGTAACATCATCAGGAACCGCCATTCGTGTCCTTACCATAGGTGAGAGAATACAACGATAATTTCAAACTTCAAGATCAATGAACTCACACGATAGGAATGAAGGAAGTGAAATTGTCCTAATAGTTCTGTAGCCTCTCAAAGATAAGTACAGACGTCTCCATACTGATTCGCAAGACTCTACTAAACTTGCTTATGACTCGTAGCACCTATGAATCTAGAGCTCTGATACCAACTTGTCACGACCCAAATTTCCCTCCGTTGGGAATCGTTATCGCAACTAGTCTTAGGGACTAGGTAAGCCTAACATTTACTGAATAACCACAATAATAAAGGAAAACTAATAGTCTCGATATAGAATTTCAACAGAATGTACAAACTTTCCCAAAACCAGTAATACAAGTCATAAGCTCTATGAATCTTCTACAACTTCTAAGTGCATCTGTCTGGAAATAAATACAATAGTGTATGATTAATAAATACAGAGAAGGTGACTCTAAAACCCGCGAACGCAGCAGCAGGTTACCTTGAGTCTCCTCGACAATCATCCACACAACTACTACAATATATACCTGGATCTGCACACAAAAATGTGTAGGAGTGTAGTATGAGCACACCACAGCGGTGCCTAGTAAGTATCAAGTCTAACCTCGGTGGAGTAGTGACGAGGACTAGTCAAGACACCATTGGTCTACAAAATAAATAACATGAATATAGAAATGACCGAACGTTACATCTACCTAAGGATTCACGGAATAATGTACGACAATGACACTATAAAGCTGAAGGAAATTACAGAAATCAATCGCGAAACAACACTGAAATACACGGAAAGATGGACAACAAAACAAGCCTAATCGAAAGGAAACACAATAAAATAGAGAACGCCAATAACTCAACTCCACGTCTGTTCGTTCACATCGGGCCTTAGCCATTAAAATCCGTAACTCGTAAAAGTCTTTAAACAGCAGTTCATATGAAAACCTTTTACAAATAAAATCATTTTGCATGGAAGAATTTCCTTTGAAAACATACTTTCTCCAAAAGTAGATATAAGTATATTTAGTAGAGAGAATTACGTAAAACATAGTTTCTTTCAAAATACGAAACTTCGATGCTTTCCCAATAAAAGACTTCCAAATATCATTTTAGGCAAGATTAGAGCTTTTCAAATATACCTTCGATGTAAAAGTCATTCAAATATAATCATTTCAAAACTATTGCTTTTTCAATAATACTTTTCAATAAAATCCCTTGATACAAATCTCCTCAAGATTTATCCACCGGAACTCAGTCTGTAACTCAGAAATTTGCCATGTAGTACAGGAGGAATATCAAATCTTGCCAATAATTGCAGTAAGAGATCAATAGGAATATCCAAATTTAGAACAACGGAATAAAATACAAAGACAAGTGCACGGCATCACCCTTCGTTCTCTTACTCTCATCCTCACCAAAACAAGTGCAGTAAATAGCAAACAGGAACAATGAAAATAATAATGCATAAACACTCGACACAGAATGTCCCCAGTGCATAACCTCACAAACACTCGGCACGAAATGTCCCCTCATGCAATAAATAAATAACACTCGGCACGGAATGCCCCTCGTGCAATAAATAAATAACACTCGGCATGGAATGTCCCCTCATGAAATAAATAAATAACACTCGGCATGGAATGTCCCCTCGTGCAATAAATAAATAAACACTCGGCACAGAATGTCCCCTCGTGCATAACCTCCCAAACACTCGGCACGGAATGTCCCCTCGTGCAATAAATAAATAAATACTCGGCACGGAATGTCCCCTCGTGCAATAAATATATAAACACTCGGCACGAAATGTCCCCTCGTGCATAGCCTCACAAACACCCGGCACGGAATGTCCCCTCGTGCTAAAATAACATAAACAACAATTTAACAAGGTAAATAAATAATAAGCAACATAATTCATAGCATTCGAAAATCAACAATAAGAACCATAAATCACAACATCCGAAAATCAATAATAAGAACCATAAATCACAACATCCCGGCAAGGGAGTCAACAACGCAAATAGTATCATTAACAGTATAACCAACAATAGAAATCATACTATCCCGGCAAGGGAGTCAACAATGAAATCAACATCATCCGGCAAGGGAAATAGCTATAACCAACCTCGCCTAAATAATTAACTTTACGAAATAAAGCTCAGCTCAAACAAGGGCCCATTAATAGGCAACATCAAGAAAACACCAACAACATAAATGTTTATCAACTAGGTCCAAGTAACAGATAAGGGAAAAATCATATAAAGCACAATGTAAGACTCACGGGCATGCTTGACACCAACGAACGGATATTCTAACTATGGCTAAACAACTATAAAGCTAGATAACACTAGTATAGTCAATTTGGCAGTTTTAGGAAGCAAATATAACATGAAGATGAGAACGTTAAGATATTCAATTAAGTCAATTAAGATCAAATATCCAACAAAGGAAATCCAAAAGTAAGTAATTCTAATCTAAGTAAGAAAGGATGAAATTAACAACCAAGGATTCAAACGTAACAATTACAACTCACACACAGGTAACATAAGAGCCTACGAATCCTAAAAGGCCAACCTATTAGCAAATAAGTCCAAGTATGCACTCGTCACCTCATATAGACGGACTACATTCAACAAAGAAGACTCAATCCTAAGGGGTAGTTCCCCCACACAAGGTTAGGCAAGATACTTACCTCAAGGACGACAACCCGGTACTCAAACATAGACTTCTCGGGTGGAAAGACCTCCGGACGGCTCACAATCAACTAAAACAACTTCAAAATACACATAAAACATAAAAGGAACTATTCCGAATAATAAAGTTTCAATATTTACAAAATTATAAAAATCGACCCAAAAGTCGACCCCCGGGCCCGCACCTCGGAACCCAACAAATTTTACAGATTCTGATTACCCATTCCGATACGAGTTCACCCATACTAAATTTATCCAATTTCGATAACATTTTGCCTTTCAAAACATGATTTTATATTTTTGAAGTTTTCTTTCAAAACCCACAACTTTCTCAACCCAAAAAATAATTTAAATGATGGAAACAAAAACTTTTTCATGAAATATAATTAAATGAAGCGGAAGAACACTTACCCATTCGATTTGTGTGAAAAACCCTCAAAGAATCGCCCAAAACCGAGTTCTAGAAGTCAAGATATGTTAAAAATGGCTTAACCCTGATTCTGAGATTATAAATTGTTCTGCCCAGTGCTTTGTTCATCGCGATCGCATAAAACGTGACGCGATTGCGTAGAAGGAAATGGTTACTGGCTTAAAATGCTCTATGCGATCGCGGAATAACTTATGCGATCGCGTATAAGGAGTAGGTTATCTACTGCGATCGCGAATGCAGTTATGCGAACACGAAGAGGGAAAAGGAAGGTTGCCTGGATTGTACCATGCGATCGCGAAGATGCCCACGCGAACGCGGAAGGGAAAAAGGTGGAGCTACGCAATCGTGAAGGCCTTTATGAGAAACCATGAAGAGGAAATTTTTGGGCGACCAGCAAAGACACATCGCAATCGCGAAGGAAGCACTGCGATCGCAATGAAGGACTTCAGACACCAGAAGACAGCAGTTCAAAGAGGGAAGAAAATGACCCGTAGCCCATCCGAAACACACCTGAGGCCCCTGAGATCGCGTCTAATCACACAAACAAGTCATATAACCTAACACGGACTCGCTCGAGGTTTCAAACCACATAAAACAATACTAAAACGATGAATTAAACCAAAAATCAATGAAATTCCTCAAAACTTCTTTAAACATCAAATTTTGCATTTAAGGTCCCAATCACATCTAATGAAGTCCGTTTCTTGACAAAATTTACAGATATGACATAAATATTATATCGAACCTGTACCGGGCTCCAGAACCAAGATGCGGGCCCGATACCACAAGTTTCACATAGAATTTCATTTTCAAAATCTCTTATATTTTTCAAAAAACAATGTCTTTTAAAAATTCATATCTCGGACTTGGGACCTCGAAATTCGATTTCGGGCATACGCCCAAGTCCCGTATTTTCCTATGGACCGTTCGGGACCGTCAAATCACGGGTCTGGGTCCGTTTACCAAAACTTTAACCGAAGTCAACTTTATTCAAATTTCTAATACAAAACTATCATTTTTATCAGTTTTCCACATAAAGGCTTCCCGGCTACGCGCCTGGGCTGCGCACGCGAATCGAGGTGAGGTGGAAGGAGGTTTTCATGACATCAGAATATAGAATTAGCTAGAAATATACGGGACGACCTTTTGGGTCATCACATTGAGAGAGGTGTGTTAAACCGTCGCATTGAAGAATATGAAGAACGTGAGGCTCAGATGGGGCACACCCACAACACTACCCAGATGTGGTTGCAGAATTGTCACGTGAATATGGGGAAAGCCAGAGTGCAGATACTTTGATTGGCAAAACAAGCAGCATATATTCATGATGATCATCGCAATCTAAAGAATGAGGAAGTTGGCCAACAGGCACGTGCCTTCGTCCTACAGTTGCCAGCGGTGTTTCAAAATTTGTACAAGACTTTGGGAGGAGAGTGGAGGCCAAGAGATGCAGACCATTGATGATATCAGCTTAAGCAAGAAGACCATTGAAGATTAAATTCTTAATGTAGCCAATTAATTTTTGCTTCATTTTCATTTGTCGCATTATTTATTTTTATATTTGGAGTCTTTTATTTTATGAAAGTTGTTTTATTCCAGACATGTTTATGTCTTTAGAGTTAGTAGTCCTTTTTCTCATTGTATATAAAAAAAAAATTGATTGAAAATGAATGAAAAATATTTTAGTTTGTTTTATTTTATTTATATATATATATATACATATATAAGCACAATTAAAAAAATCATCAAAATTGTTATTATTTCCCCTGAACTACGTAATGGTCTGATTCATGCGGTGTCGTGATACGTAGGTAATCCTCATCGGATGCGATCATAGCTATAATTAAAAAAATTGAAAAAAGGAAAGAAAAAGAGCGTTAAATACAAGAGGAAGTAAATTAATAAGCCCGGATGAAGCATGAAGCCTTCCAAGATCATTTTAGAAAGGAAAATGGCATTAGGTGCATGACATACAATGTGTGATTAATATCTACAAAATGCCTAACTCTAACACGTTTGTTGTTTGTCATTTTTAAAGATAAAGTTAAACAAAGGTGGTTGGTGTGTGGTTTAAACTAGCGACTCACCCTTACAACACGAGATCAAAAGGAAAAAGTAAAATGGCAAACAACAGTGAGAATGAGTTAGATAATGATGATGTCCATGGACAATTGGTCAAACAAGGTACGAGACTGGTTGAAGAAGTAAGAGTGTTGAAGCAATAATTGGCAGAGATGTACCAAGCTTGGGTGAATGGACAGGCACCGCCCCACTACCCATAGGGCCTTCAGACAATCTTCATAGTGTGTCAGTTACAAGTCAAGTGCCCATCTCCGTAACAAGTAACCCATTGTACCAATCTAGACCTAGATTCAATCCGAGCATTAGCCTTCCCACTATCCCCAGTACCTCCATTCCACGTCCTCCAACTACACCCCTCAGAAATGACCCACCTACTGTACTCATTCCATAACTTCACTGTCCCTCAACCGACTCTTGCTCAAAAGTCCAACAATGATCCATAACTGAATGCTCATGATGCCCAACATTACTCTCCAGAATTGACTTTCAAAGTTCAAGATTCATTCAAGAATACTCCTCAGAACATGTTCCCAATTGAGATCGAAAAGCCCGAAAAGAATAGGGAACAAGAGGAAATGACCAGAAAAATGAAGAGCCTGGAACAAACCATGAGAAACATACAGGGTTTGGGAGGCCACAAGAGTGTTCCGTTCAACGATTTATGCATGTTCCCCCATGTTCATTTGCCACCCGGTTTCAAGACCCCCAAGTTTGACAAGTATGACGGGCATGGTAATCCTGTTGCCCATTTGAAGAGGTATTGTAACAAATTAAGGGGAGCAGGAGGCGAAGAAGAATTACTCATAGCTTATTTTGGGGAAAGTGTGACAGGAATTGCTTCAGAGTGGTTCATAGATCAAGACATCTCTCACTGGCACGTTTGGAACGACATGGCTCAAGATTTTGTCCAACAGTTTCAGTACAATATTGATATAGTTCCAGACCGCTCCTCTCTCGTCAATATAAAGTAGAAACCAACAGAAAGCTTCAGAGAATAGGAAATCAAGTGGAGAGAACAGGCTGCTAGGGTCAAACCACCAATGAAAGAGGCATAAATGATTGACTATTTTCTCCAAGCTCAGGATCCTGATTACCTCCATTACATGTTGGCCGCCATTGGTAATCCTTTCGCTGAGGCGATTAAGATTGGTGAAATAGTTGAGAATGGCATGAAATCGAGAAAAATTATGAGTCAGGCAACCCTTAAGGCGACCACGCAAGTAATTCAAAGCGGCTCAGGCAGTTTCGGAAATCGGAAAAAAAAGAGGAAGGATCTATGCATCTGGGTTCAGGAGAGCTCAAAGAGAAATAGTTACTTCTTATGTGCAATTCCAACAAGGACAATCCTATTCTCCTCAACATTACTATCCACCTCAGGGTCCCCGATACTCAGTTCCCCTGCAACAATACACAGTTTTTAATGTTCAGGCTTATGCTAGGCCTCCCAATCACCAACAATGGCGGGCACCGATTCCAGAAGGCTCCGGTCAACTACGCCCAAATTTTTAGGCATCATATAATCCACGTCCCCGACAAGGATATGTGAGAGAGGAGGAGACAAAGAAAGAGTTCACCCTAATTGGAGAATCGTATACAAGCCTATTTCTAAAGTTGATGCAATTGAAGTTGATTGAACCTGTCATGCCGCGTTATGTGAATCCAAATTCAAAAGGTTTTGATTCTAATGCAATATATGAATATCACTCTAACACCCAAGGTCATAGTACCGAAAATTGTTGGACATTAAAGAAAGCCATTGAAAATTTGATTGAAGCAAAGGCAATTGTGGTAACAAACAATGAGGATACTCCTAATATCACAAACAATCCGCTCCCAACTCATGATAATACACATTTTATTGGGATGATTTGTGATGATCGGAATTATAAGAAATCTGGCAAGACAGAGATGGCTGTTGGAACCATAGGGCAAGAACCAAAATGATAGTAAGCCCTCCGCAATGGGAACCGTTGATTGTGGAAGGTGCGAGTTCTAGTTTAAACTTGGCAGGTTCTGAAAAAATGATTATCTATGTCCCTGGAAGCATAAAAAAGGTTGAGGTTCAATTGGGTGGGCCAAAACTTTACATCCCTGGGGGCATTCAAAAGATCGTTTCGAATAATATTTTCAGAAATATAATAGATCCAATTGTGATCCGACCTATTGCTTAACTCCCAATGACAAACACAAAAACTATTCCCTGGAATTATAACAAAACTGTCATGACATACAAAGGAAAAGAGATAGTTGAAGAAACAGATGAAATGGGGGGCTTGACCCGCTCTGGAAGGTGCTATTCACCAGAGGAATTGAGAAAAGCTAAGCAAGCCAGGGAAAGTCACTTGCCAGTGAAAGAACCAGTTGCAGAAAAAGAAGCGGAGGAATTCCTTAAGAAGATGAAAATGCAGGACTACTCAATCATTGACCAACTAAGGAAAACCCCTGCTCAGATTTCTTTGTTATCTCTGCTTTTGCACTCAGAAGAACATCGCCGTGTGTTGATCAAAACTCTGAACGAAGCATATGTCTCAGAAAAGACAACGGTGAATCAGCTAGAAAAAATGGCTGAAAGATTCTTTGAAGTGAATAAGATTTCTTTCAGCGATGATGATTTGCCTGAGGAAGGGGCTGGGCACAATAGAGCTTTGCATCTTACGGTCAAATGTGAAGGGCATTACGTGAAAGGNTGTCACGACCCGAATTACCCTCCGAACGGTCTCGTGACGGCACCTAGTCTCTACAAATAGATAAGCCAAAAAATTACGGAAAATAAGGCAAAAAAATAATAGAAACAGTAAAGAAGAAGCAATACTATAGAATTTTAGCCGCTAGGCATTTACATCTTTTACTTTCCTAAAACCCGGAACATCAAAAAGTCACAAACTCTGAACTACTGTAGCTCTATACAAAGGAATAAGGAAAATGTGTCTATATATCTCCTATATCTATACTGGAGTAGAAAGGGGACTCGTGAGATCCTGCGGACATGGCAGAATTACCTCGCAATCTCCTAAGCAGCTACTAAGATGCGCCTAGCCACTGAACTGTGCACTGGTACCTGGATATGCACATGGGGAAAACATGCGCAGGAAAGGGTGTGAGTACTCCACATTCGGTACTCTGTAAGTCCCAAGCCTAACCTTAGTCAAGTAGTGATGAGGTCAGGTTGAGGCTCTACTAATTTTTAAAACAAGTCAATTAAAAAAGTGAAATATAGATAAGAAATGATAAACAGGATTAATGGAAACTGGAAGAATTAATAACAGAAAGAGAGCCCTCGGCTCAGCACAACATATATCTCAACAGTAAATATGCAATGCAGTACAAGGGGAAAGCTCCCGGATCTCAGTCCGTAGTCCCAATTTAAATATCCTATGCAGTATAGGGGGAAAGCTCCCAAATCTCCGTTCGTAGTCCCATATTAAATATGCATTACAGTACAGGGGGAAAGCTCCCAGATCTCGGTCCATAGTTCCAATTTAAATATGCAATGCAGTAGAGGGGAAAGCTCCCAGATCTCGGTCCGTAGTTCCAATTTAAATATGCAATGGAGAAGTATGTCAGATGCGGCTTAATTAAAAAGTTCAGAAAACAACATGCAAGAATATAGTAAAACTACCTAAGCATGGTGTAACTAGTAGCAAATAAGAGGAAATCAAGTAAGGACAGGTAGGCATGCTTATTCTTAAGCTAACTACTCAGTTAAGACAGGAAACAGTAATATAGGAATGAATATGAGTGATGCCATGGAAGGAAAAATGGAATTTTAGCAACAATGACCCGTGTACGCACTCGTCCTCACGTACACGGCGTCCACGTAAAAAAATCAGTCTAAAAATGCCTAAGGGGAAGTCCCCAACACAGAGTTAGGCAAGCCACTTACTTTGACTGCGCTAATCAACTCAATACCACGCCCTTGCCACGATTATCCAACTCCGGGTGGCCCAAATCTAGTCAATTCGATTGCATAGTGTAAATATCATTTCAAGGAAACATAATAACTAATAAGTTCGAAGCTAATACGCAAAATTTGAATATTCGCCCAACAAAGTCGCCCGGGCTCACATCTCGGAATCGGGTAAAAATTATATTTCCCGAACACCATTCGCTCTCACTCGAACAAGAATCAACAAAATCCGACGTCTAAATCTCCCTAAATCCTCAGATTTATGCTTGAGGAAGTTTCATCCCGATTTCATGGTTTCTCATCCAATGTCATTGATTAGATTGAGGAAGTTGATAGAGATTATTGATATACAAATGGATTAAGGTTAGAAAACGTTACCTATGATTCTCCTTTTCAAATTCCACCAAAAATCGCCAAATCCCGAGCTCTCAATCGATTTTGGAGTTATGAATTTTAAACCCTCAGATTTTGGTATTACCAGCCCAGGGATTTCGCACCTGCGACATTGGGATTGCACCTGAGGTACTGCACCTGCGGAAACACAATCGCAAGTGCGAAAAGTCATTAAAAGGCCTGGGGTCGCACTTGCGGTGGCTGGGTCGGAGGTGCGGCTCCGCACCTGCGGATATTCTTTCGCGCCTGTGAGTCTGGCCAGCCTGAACTATGTCCGCACCTGCGTGCACCCCTTTCGCACCTGCGTGTCCGCACTTGCGGAAAAACCATCGCAGGTGCGAGACACCAGAACCAGAAATGGTTCAGCTGCTCTTAAAGTTCCAAATTCACCCGTTGGGCATCCGCAACAACCCTGAGGCCCCCGGGACCTCAACCCAACCTACCAACTGACCCTAATACCTTGTTCAAACTTGGTCGAGCCTTAAAAACACATCTCATAACATCAAAATCATCAATTATGCATAGATTCAAGCCTAAGAACTTATGAAATTTCTAGAATTCACGTCCGATGCCGAAACACATTAAAACTCATCCGAATGACCTCAAATTTTGCACACATGTCACAAATGGCATTACGGACCTGCTGTCGCTTCCAAAACTCCATTCCGTGTCCAATATCAAAATTTCACCCATCGGCCGAAATCGCGGAAATTCTAACTTTCGCCATTCAAGCCTAAATCTACAACCGACCTCGAAAACACATTTCGAACACGCTGCTAACCCTGAAATCACCCAACAGAGCTAACGGATTTGACGGAATTCCATTCCGGATCCGTCTTCACACAACTCTAGCTACGACCTGATTTCAAAGTCTGAAATCCACATTTAAGGACTATGTGTCAAAAATCACTCCGGATTTTATCACTCAATGCTCTGACAAGTTCCAGTAACATAAAAATACATGGGAGAAGCAGTTATTAAGGGATCAGGGCACTAACTCTCAAAACGACCAACCGGGTCGTTACATCCTCCCCCTCTTAAGAAAATCGTTCATCTTCGAACAAGTATAGAAACATACTTGAAGTTGTGAAAAGATGAGGGTACTGACTCCGCATATCCTGCTCGGTCTCCCAAGTCGCCTCCTCGACTGGCTAACCCCTCTACTGAACCTTAACTGAGGCAATAATCTTCGATCTGAGCTTTCTGACCTGCCTGTCCAATATAGCCACAGGCTCCTCAACATATGATAGATCCTTGTCCAACTAGATTGAGCTGAAATCCAAACCATGAGTCGGGTCACCGTGATACTTCCGGAGCATGGAGACGTGGAATATCGGATGAACCCCTTCTAGGTTGGGAGGCAGGGCTAGCTCATAAGCAACTTCCCCAACACATCACAACACCTCAAAAGGGCCAATAAATCTCGGACTCAGCTTGCCTTTCTTCCGAAACCTCATGACGCCCTTCATAGGCGATACCCGAAGCAAAACCCGATTACCAGCCATAAATGCCAAGTCACGAACCTTCCGGTTCGATAACTCTTCTACCTGGACTGAGCTGTGCGAAGTCTCTCCTGAATCACCTTCACTTTGTCCAGGGCATCCTGAACCAAGTCTATACCCAACAATCGAGCCTCGCTCGGCTCAAACCATCCCATTGGAGACTTGCACTGCCTACCATACAAAGCCTCATACGACACCATCTAAATGCTGGACTGGTAGCTGTTATTATAAGCAAACTTTGCAAGTGACAAGTATCGATCCCATGACCCTCCAAAATCTATCACACGGGCACGGAGCATATCTTCGAGAATCTGAATCGTGTGCTTGGACTGCCCGTCTGTCTGAGGGTGAAAAGTTATACTCAACTCTACCCTTGTGCCTAGCTCCTACTGAATGGCTCTCTAGAACCATGAAGTGAACTGTGTACCTTTGTCTGAAATGATAGATACTGGGATACCGTGGAGGCTAACAATCTCTCTGATATAAATCTCAGACAACCTCTCAGATTAATATGTAGTAACATCTAGAATGAAATGGGCTGATTTGGTCAGCCGGTCCACAATCACCCAAATAGCATCATGCTTCCTCAAAGTTCGAGGAAGTCCAACCACTAAGTCCATGGTGATCCGCTCCCACTTCCACTCTGGAAGCTCAATCTGCTAAAGTAACCCTCCCGGTCTCTGATGCTCACATTTGACTTGCTGACAGTTGAGACACTTGGCTACAAACTCCACTATATCCTTCTTCATCCTTCGCCACCAATAGTGTTGTCTCAGATCATGGTACATCTTCGTGGTACCCGAATGGATGGAATACCGCAAACTATGGGCCTCCTCAAGAATCAACTCCCAAAGCCCATCTACGTTGGGTACACAAATACGGCCCTGCATCCTCATCACCTGTGGTCACATCCCTGGCATCACCCCGCCGGACTCTATCCTGAAGAACCAAAAGGTGGGGATCATCATATTGGCGCTCTCTGAGACGGTCATAAAGGGAAGATCGAGCAACCACACAAGCTAATACTCGACAAGGCTCAGAAAGATTCAATCTCACGAACTGGCTGGCTAAGGACTGAACATCCAAGGCTAGAGGCCTCTCAGCTGCCTGAAAGTATGCCAAACTCCCCAAACTCCCCGCCTGGCGACTCAAGGCGTCGGCCACCACATTGGCCTTCCCCGGGTGGTATAATATAGTGATGTCATAGTCCTTTAGCAACTCCAACCACCTAAGATGGCGCAAATTTAGATCCTTCTTCCTGAATATGTGCTGCAAACTTCGGTGATCCATGAATATCTCACAGGGAACACCATATAAATAATGATGCCATATCTTCAAGGCGTGAACAATCGCTGCCAACTCGAGATCATGAACAGGTTAGTTTTTCTCATGCACCTTCAACTGCCTAGACGCGTAGGCAATCACCCTACCATCCTGCATCAACACCGCTCCCATGCCAATCCTCGAAGCATCACAATAGACTGTGTAGGACCTGGAACCGGTAGGCAATACCAACACAGGAGCTGTAGTCAGGGCTATCTTGAGCTTCTGAAAGCTCTCCTCACACTCCTCAGTCCATATAAAAAGTGCACCCTTCTGGGTCAGTCTGGTCATGAGTGCTAAAATGGATGAAAATCCCTCCACAAAACGGCGATAATACCCCGCCAAACCGAGGAAATTGCGAATCTCAGTAACTGAGGACGAACTGGGTCAACTCTGTACCACCTCCACCTTCTTCGGATCTACCTTGATCCCATCCAAAGACACCACATGGCCCAGGAATGCCACAGAATCAAGCCAAAATTCACACTTAGAAAACTTGGCATACAACTTGTTCTCCCTCAATGTCTGAAGAACGGTCCTCAAGTGCTGCACATGGTCCTCCTGGGATCAAGAATATACTAGAATGCCATCAATGAACACAATGATGAAAGTATCAAGGTATGGCCGATATATGCTGCGCATCAGGTGCATGAAGGCTGCTGGGGCATTGGTCAGCCCAAATGACATAACAAGGAACTCATAGTGACCATATCTGGTCCGGAAGGCAGTCTTCGGGATATCCGGCTCCCGAATCTTCAATTGATGATAGCCCGAACGCAGATCAATCTTGGAGAACACCCTAGCACCCTGTAACTGGTAAAATAGATCATCAATGCGAGGCAATGGGTTCCTGTTCTTCACCGTCACCTTATTCAGCTGCCGGTAGTCAATACACATACGTATCGAGCCATCATTTTTCTTCACAAATAACATCGGAGCTCCCCAAGGTGATACACTAGGCCTGATGAATCCCTTTTCAAGAAACTCCTGTAACTGCTCCTTCAACTCCTTCAACTCAGGAGGAGCCATGCGATTGGGAGGAATGGAAATGGGCTGAGTTCCCAGCAACAAGTCAATGCCAAAATCAATGTCTCTATCGGGCGGCATACCCGAAAGATCAGCTGGAAATACATCAGGATAGTCCCTGACAATTGGAACTGACTCAACTATAGGGGTCTCAGCACTAACATCTCTCACATAAGCCAAATACGCATCACACCCCTTTTCAACCATCCGCTGAGCCTTAAGAAAAGAAATGACTCGGCGGGGAGTATACTCTAAGGAACCTCTCCACTCTAACCTCGGTAATCCTGGCATAGCCAGCTTCACGGTCTTGGCGTGACAATTAAGAATATCATAGTAGGGAGACAGCCAGTCCATATCCAATATAACATCAAAATCTACCATGCTAAGTAATAGTAAGTCATCTCTGGTCTCAAAACTACTAATAACAATCAAGCACGACCAATATACACTGTCCACAACAAGAGAATCTCCCACAGGAGTAGAAACATATACGGGGCAACTCAAATAATCCCAAGATATCCCCAAATGTGAAGCAAAATAAGAAGAAACATACGAATATGTAGAGCTTGGGTCAAATAATACCGATGCATCCCTATGACAAACGGGAACAATACCTGTAATGACTGAATCTGAAGCAATGTCCTCGGATCGGGCTGGAAGAGCATAGTACCTGGCCTGGCTTCCCCGTCTAGGGCGACCTCGACCTCCCCGACCTCCACCTCGAGCTACTTGAGATGGTGGGTTAACAGCTGGGGCTAGAAGACTAGCGGGGAGACCTGCTGGAAGACGTGGAACCTGATAAGTCTTAGGTGGTGCACCTCTCCTCGCTCTGGGGCAATCTCTGATCATATGACGAAGGTCACCACACTTAAAACATTTCCTCAGAGGACGTGGAAACCACTGCTGACTCTGAACTGGACTGCTGGACTGGCCAGTGATAGCACCTCGAGCAGGAGGCACCTGAGATACTGGTGGTGAATAATAAGGCTCCTGAGGTCTTGGAGGAGCTGGAATATCACTGGCTGCTGGAGAGCTGAATGAACGGGGCAACTCACAAAACCCCTACCGTAGCGTGTTACTGGTGCACGGGCTCTTGAAAAATGACCAGTCTCTCGAGACCTCTTGGCCTCTCTCTCCTTCCTGTCCCGGGCTAACATAGTCTCAATCCTCCGGGCAATACTCACGGCCTGCTGGCAAGTAATATTGGTCTTCATCTCTCTAGCCATGCTTGTCCAAATACTGGGGTGGAGTCCCTCAATAAAGCGTCATACCCTCTCTCTGACAGTGACAACCAAAGCTAGTGCATGGCGAGCCAAATCGCTGTAAGGGACTGCATACTCTGACACTGTCATGGTACCCTAGTGTAGCTACTCAAACTCCGCAATGCCAAGTATCCCTAAAGCTCTGAGGGACAAACTCAAGTAAGAACATCTCGGAGAACTGAGCCCAAGTAAGTGAAGTTGCCTTGTCTGGGCTACTAAGCTCAAAAGCACGCCACCAGTGATAAGCTGCTCTCCTCAGTTGGAAAGCAGTGAAAGAAACCCCACTCGTCTAAATTACCCATAGTGCGGAGAATGCGATGACATCCCTCGAGAAAACCCAAGGCGTCATCCGAAGCTAGTCCGCTAAAATCAGGTGGGCGGTACTTCTTGTACCTCTCAAGTCGGAGTTGCTTTGCCTCAGGAATAGCTATCCTAGTCTCTTGCTGAGCTGGAGCTGCTGAGGGCATAGGAATATACTCTGGAACCTGCCTAAAATGAACCCTCTGCTCAGGAGTACGGGCTGCAGGAGTCTGTGTCCCTCCCCCGGCCTAGGATGTAGCTGGAGCTATCGGAAGTAGTCCCGCCTGAGACAGAGTACTGAAGGCACTTAAGAACTAAACCAATGTCTCCTAGAGGTCTGGAGTAACAGTAGGGACCTCCTGTCCCCCTCCAACTATAGCTGTTGGGGGCTCCTCTGCCTCTGCTCTAGCCGGCGCTCAGGTTGCACCGCATGCTCGTCCTCTGCCTCGACCCCTGCCTCTGGTGGCTGTGACTGGGGGCTCGGGTGCCTGGTCATCAGTACGTCCGGTACGGGTACGAACCATCTGCAAGCAAGAATAGAATAGAGTTTAAGAATTTGATGACAGTAACTAGCACGATAAGGAATTCCAAAGAATTTGATTGTTCTAAGCAGTTACATAGCCTCTCGAAGATAGATACGGATGTCTCTGCTCCGATCCGCGAGACTCTAATAAATTGGCTTGTGACTTGTGACTCATATGAACCTAGACGCTCTGATACCAACTTGTCACGACCCGAGTTACCCTCCGAATGGTCTCATGACGACACCTAGTCCCTACAACTAGGTAAGCCAAAAATTTGCAGAAAATAAGGCAAAACAATAATAGAAACACTAAAGAAGAAGCAATACTATAAGATTTTAGCCGCTCAGCATTTACAGCTTTTACTTTCCCAAAACCTGGAACATCACAAAGTCACAAATTCTGAACTACTGTAGCTCTATACAAAGGAATAAGGAAAATGTGTCTATATATCTCCTATATCTATAATAGAGTAGGAAGGGGACTCGTGAGATCCTGCGGACATGGCAGAATTACCTCGCAGTCTCCTAAGCAGCTGCTAAGATGCGCCTAGCCACTGAACTATGCACTGGTACCTGGATCTGCACATGGGGAAAACTTGCGCAGGAAAGGGCGTGAGTACTCCACAATCGGTACTTCGTAAGTGCCAAGCCTAACCCCAGTCAAGTAGTGACGAGGTCAGGTTGAGGCTCTTTTGAGTTTTAAAACAAGTCAATTAAAATAGTGAAATATAGATAAGCAATGATAAACATGATTAATGGAAACTGGAAAAATTAATAACAGAAAGAGAGCCCTCAGCTCAGCACATCATATATCTCAACAGTAAATATGAAATGCAGTACAAGGGGAAAGCTCCCGGATCTCAGTCCGTAGTCCCAATTTAAAAATGTTATGCAGTACAGGGGGAAAGCTCCCGGATCTCCGTCCGTAGTCCCAATTTAAATATGCATTGCAGTACAGGGGGAAAGCTCCCAGATCTCGGTATGTAGTCCCAATTTAAATATGCAATGCAGTACAGGGGAAAAGCTCCCGAATCTCGGTTCGTAGTCCCAATTTAAATATTCAATGTAGAAGTATGCCAGATGCGGCTTAATTAAACAGTTCAGGAAAAACAACAGGCATAAATATAGTAAAACTACCTAAGCATGGTTCAACTAGTAGCAGATAAGAGGAAATAAAGTAAGGACATGTAGGCATGCTTATTCTTAAGCTAACTACTCAGTTAAGACAGGAAACAGTAATATAGGAATGAAAATGAGTGATGCCATGGAAGGAAAAATGGAATTTTAGCAACATGACCCGTGTACGCACTCATCACCTCACGTACACGGTGTCCACATAACAAATCAGTATAAAAATGCTTAAAGGGAAGTACCCAGCACAGAGTTAGGAAAGCCACTTACCTTGACTGCGCTAATCAACTCAATACCACGCCCTTGCCACGACTATCCAACTCCGGGTGGCCCAAATCTAGTCAATTCGATTGCATAGTGTAAATATCATTTCAAGGAAACATAATAACTAATAAGTTCGAAGCTAATACGCAAAATTTAGAAATTTGCCCAAAAAGTCCCTCGGACCCACGTTTCGGAATCGGGTAAAAATTATATTTCCCGAACACCCATTCGCTCAGGAACTCACTCGAACAAGAATCAACAAAATCCGACATCTAAATCCTCATATTTCTACTTAGGGAAGTTTCATCCCAATTTCATGGTTTTTCATCCAATTTCATTGATTAGATTTAGGAAATTGATAGAGATTATTGATATACAAATGGATTAAGGTTAGAAAATGTTACCTATGATTCTCCTCTTCAAATTCCACTGAAAATCGCCAAATCCCGAGCTCTCAATCGATTTTGGAGTTATGAATTTCAAACCCTCGGATTTTGGTATAACCAGCACAAGGATTTTGCACATGCGACATTGGGATCGCACCTGCAGAAACACAATCGCAGGTGCAGAAAATCATTAAAAGGCCTGGGGTCACACCTGTGGATATTCTTCCGTGCCTGCGAGTCTGGCCAACCTGAACTACGTCCGCACCTGCGTGCACCCCCTTCGCACCTGCGTGTCCGCACTTGCGGAAAAACCATCGCAGGTGCGAGACACCAGAACTAGAAATGGTTCAGCTACTCTTGAAGTTCCAAATTCACCTGTTGAGAATCCGTAACAACCCCGAGGCCTACGGGACGTCAAATCAACCTACCAACTGACCCTAATACCTTGTTTAAACTTGGTCGAGCCTTAAAAACACATCTCATAACATAAAAATCATTAATTATGCATAGATTGAAGCCTAAGAACTTATGAAATTTCTAGAATTCACATCTGATGTCGAAACACGTCAAAACTCATCCGAATGACCTCAAATTTTGCACACAGGTCAAAAATGTCATTACAGACCTGCTGTCGCTTTCGAAATTTCATTCCAAGTTCGATATCAAAATTTCACCCATCGGCCGAAATCGCCGAAATTCTAACTTTCGCCAATTCAAGCCTAAATCTACAACCGACCTCGAAAACACATTCCGAATACACACCTAACCCTGAAATCACCTAACGGAGCTAACGGATTTGATGGAATACCATTCCGGATCCGTCTTCACACAACTCTAGCTACGGCCTGATTTCAAAGGCTAAAATCCACATCTAAGGACTATGTGTCCAAAATCACTCCGGATTTTATCACTCAACGCTCCGATAAGTTCCAGTAACATAAATAGGCATGGGAGAAGCGGTTATTAGGGGATAAGGGTGCTAACTCTCAAAACGACCGACCGGGTCGTTACAAACCCTGCTCAGATATCTTTGTTATCTCTTCTTTTGCACTCGGAAGAACAACACAGTGTGTTGATCAAAACTCTGAACGAGGCATATGTCTCAGAAAAGACAACGGTGAATCATCTAGAAAAAATGGCTGAAAGATTCTTTGAAGGAAATAGAATTACTTTCTGGGCACAATAAAGCTTTGCATCTTATAGTCAAATGTGAAGGACATTACGTGAAAGGATTCATGATTGACGGAGGATCAAGTGTAGATGTATGCCCTCTTTCTACTCTACAAGAGCTGGACATTGACACTAACAGAATTTGAACTAGTAATGTCAGCATCAGAGCTTTTGATGGTTCAAGAAGAGACACTATTGACGAAATCGAACTCACCATGACAATCGGCCCGGTTGATTTTAACATTGTCTTTCAAGTGTTGGATATGAAAACTTCCTATAATTTTCTGCTGGGAAGGCCGTGGATCCATACTGCTAGAGCTGTACCTTCCACCCTACATCAAATGGTCAAATTCGAGTATGATAGGCAAGAAATTGTTGTTCATGGGGAAGACGACTCATCAGCCTATAAAGACCCATCTATTCGATGTATTGAGGCCAAGGAAGGATGTGAATCCCTAACATATCAAGCATTTGAGGTGATTGAAGTGGACCAAGTGGAAGAAGGAAAACCCATTCAGCATCCCCATCTGTCAGCCACATCTATGATGGTAGCTTCGCTGATGTTAAGGAATGGTTATGAACCAGGAAAAGGATTAGGATCCTCTATGCAGGCAACGTCTGCTGACATAGACAGAGCCAAGGCCCACAAAAATAATGGTTAGAATTTGTCCAAACCAATCCCCCACATTGCCTACTCTTTTATATAGCCACAATTTAAAGAAGTCCAAAATCCTTCTACTCAGAATGACATTGATGAAGTTTTCCGGGGTCTCAAGGAGATGTTCTACGAGATCAATATGGTTCAAGTTGGTGAGGTCCCTAGCCGTGCAAGTGTTCAGTTGATTGGTCCAGATACCTCGCTCAACGACTGGGAAGCAACTCCTCTTCCCATCAGGGAGGAGTCTTGGTAGTCTGTTTTGTTCTTTTTTCTGTATTTGGATTATTTTAAGGGTCGTAATCTAGATATTTTTGTTTAATTGCTTTGCTTTTGATGTTAATCCTTCTATCCTTTCAAATTCAACGAAATGAAGTTCTAGTTTCATAGTAAAATTTCGTCTTTTCATTTCCCTAATTTTTGTAATTTCTTATCATTTCCAGTTTCGTTAATGCTGGCTTTAAAAACATGACATGCACGCGGAATTCATGCCCAGATCTTAAAAAGTTGTCTAATATCGAAATAATGAATCAAGAAGTTGAGTATGATGAAGATGAGTCTTTAAAGGAAATAAAAAAGGAATTGGACCAATTTGAGAATAAGCCTACGCCTAACTTAAATGAAACTGATACAATAAAACTGGAAAGTCCTGAAGAAACCAGAGAAACAAAAATAAGCATTCATACTGAACAAAAGACGAGAGATGCCATAATTCAATTTTTGTTCGAGTACAGAGATGTATTTTCTTGGTCGTATGATGACATGCCAGGTTTGAGTGCCGATTTAGTGGTTCATAAGCTTCCCACATATCCTAATTTTCCACCAATCCAGAAAAAACAAAGGAAGTTTAAGACATACATGAGTGATAAGATTAAAGAAGAAATCACGAAGAAACTAAGTACAAACGTGATCAGGGTCGTCCGATACAGTACATGGTTAGCAAATGTTGTGCCAGTGTCGAAGAAGGATGGGGAAATCAGAGTTTGTGTTGACTATAGGGATTTAAACAAAGCAAGTCCAAAAGACAACTTTCCCTTACCCAACATTCATATCTTTGTTGACAATTGTGTTAAACATGAGATCCAATCTTTTGTGGATTGTTATGCCCGATATCACCAAATTATGATGGATGAAGAAGATGCATAAAAGACCGCCTTCACAACTCCATGGGGAACATATTGTTATAGGGTCATGCCATTCGGTTTGAAGAATGCAGGAGCAACTTACATGAGGGCCATGACTACCATATTCCATGACATGATGCACAAAGAGATTGAAGTGTATGTTGATGATGTGATCATTAAGTCCAGAACACAAGATGACCACGTGCAAGACTTGAAAAAGTTCTTTGAAAGGCTACGAAGGTACCATCTCAAACTCAATCCATCCAAATGTGCATTTGGAGTTCCTCTGGGAAGCTTTTGGTTTTATAGTTAGTCGAAGAGGCATTGATTTGGATCCCTCAAAGATAAAGATCATTTGAGAGCTACCTCCCCCAAAGGATAAAAAAGAAGTCACGAGTTTACTCGGGAGATTGAACTACATCAGCAGGTTCATTGTGCAGCTTACAACCACATGTGAGCCTATTTTCAAGTTGTTGAAAAAAAATGCCGCAATCAAGTGGACAGATGAGTGCCAAGAAGCTTTTGATAAGATCAAAGAATATTTGGCATATCCCCCTGTTTTGGTTCCGCCGGAACCTGGTAGGCCTCTATTTTTACATATGTCAGTAATGGGTGGTTCCTTTGGTTGTGTTCTGGGTCAACATGATGCCATAGGGAAAAAGGAACAAGCAATCTATTATTTGAGCAAAACGTTCACCACTTATGAGGCCAAATATACTCTTTTGGAAAGAACATGGCGTGCCTTAACCTGGGTCGCTCAGAAGATTAGGCATTATCTTTTGGCCTATATGACTTACCTCATATCCTGAATGGATCCCATGAAATACATCTTTCAGAAGCCGATGTCAACTGGTAGATTGGCAAAATGGCAAATCCTGCTCACAGAGTTTGATATTGTTTATGTCATTCGTACTGCCATGAAGGCACAAGCTTAGGCTGATCATCTGGCAGAAAACCCGGTTGATGATGAATACGAATCTTTGAACACATATTTCCCAAATGAAGAGGTTAATTCAATTGAATAAGTAGTCCAAGATGACAGTCAAACTTGGAAACTATACTTTGATGGGGCTGTCAACATCAAAGGCGTAGGGATTGGAGCAATTCTTGTATCACCTACTGGGCAACATTACCCTGCCACGGTGCAACTTTGTTTCTTCTGTACAAAAAACATGACAGAATATGAAGCTTGCATCATGGGTCTCAATATGGCAATAAACCTAAAGGTGCATGAACTGTTGGTGATGGGAGATTTAGATTTGCTTATTCGGCAGGCTCAAGGCGATTGGGAGACTCGAGATATCAAGATCATTCCATATAGACAATGTGTGGAAGATCTTAGAAAAAGGTTCAAGTCCATCAAGTTCAGGTACATTCCAAGGTTTCACAATGAATTAGTTGATGCCTTGGCCACCCTGGCCTCAATGCTTCCATATCCGGGTAATACTCACATTGATCCATTGGAAATTCAAATTTGGGATCAATATGGTTATTGCATTACAATTGAAGCAGAACCTGATGGTGAACCATGGTACTGTGACATTAAACAGTATCTGAAAACAAGAGAATATATGGTACATGCTAATAGGGATCAAAAGAGAACTATTAGGCGATTCTCTAATAGTTTCTTTTTGAGTGGGGAAATCCTATACAAAAGAACTCCGGATTTGAATTTATTGAGATGTGTGGATGCCAAAGAAGCTGAAATGATTATGAATGAGGTGCATTCTGGAGTTTGTGGTCCGCACATGAATGGGTATGTTCTAGCAAAGAAAATCCTTGGGTCAGGATATTATTGGCTTACTATGGAACAAGATCTCTTTCGTTTTGTTCGCAAGTGCCACCAGTGTCAGATTCAGAGTGATTTGATTCACTCGCCTCCTTCAGAGTTATATCACATGTCAGCTTCTTGGCCTTTTGTTGCTTGGGGAATGGATGTCATTAGCCCAATCGAGCCAAAAGCTTCAAATGGGCACAAATTCATCTTGGTTGAAATTGATTACTTCACCAAATGGGTGGAAGCTATTACATTGAAGGTAGTCACCAAGAAAGAAGTAGTAGACTTTGTTTACTCCAACATCATCTGTCCTTTCAGTATTCCAAAAACCATTATCACAGATAATGCTGCTAATTTGAATAGTCATCTGATGAAGAAGGTATGTGAACAACTTCAAATTGAGCATCGCAATTCTACTCCTTACCGACCCAAAGCTAATGGAGATATTGAAGCTGCGAATAAGAAAATCAAGAAGATTCTTTGGAAGATGGTCCAAGGGTCTAGACAATGGCACGAGAAACTACCTTTTGCTCTTTTGGGATACCGGACAACTGTCCGTACATTAATTGGTGAAACGCCCTACTTGTTGCTTTATGGCACTAAAGCAGTCATACCTTCTGAAGTTCAGATTCCCTCTCTCCGAATCATTGTTGAATCCAGAATTGAAGACACTGACTGGGTCAAGTCACGATTGGAACAATTGAGTTTAATTGATGAAAAGTGTTTGGCGGCAGTTTTTTTTGGTCAAGTATACCAACAAAGAATGGCACGCACTTAAAACAAGAAAGTGCGCCGAAGATAATTTGAGGCAGGACAACTTGTTTTGAAACGTATCTTTCCGCACTAGGAAGAAGCAAAAGGAAAGTTTGCCCCGAATTGGCAAGGTGCTTACCTCATCAAGAAAGTACTGTCAAAAGGAGCTCTACACTTGGTAGATATAGAAAGAAAGGTGACTGATATATCCGTCAATGCGGATGCGATCAAGAGATACTATGTTTGACATAACTCTGTTGGGGCATTTTTATACTTAGCATTCTCAGGTTGGGATGACGAAAGGATATCATTCTCACTACCCAAACACTGGTCAACACTAGTTAGCCCTTTGAAGCCTTGTTTATATTTCTTTGTTTTCTCCTCTTTTGGAACCAATGTACTTTAAAAAAAGTTTAAAAAAATAGATAAAAGAAAAATAAATAAATAAAAATTAGATAAAAGAAAAATTAAAAAAAAAATAATCATCAAAACAAGTTCATGTTAGTTGAACTACGTCTGACCTAATTCCGAAAGGATACGTAGGCAGCCTCACTCTGGGGTTCGGTCACACCAAAATAAAAATCCACATTGCTCCAATATTCAAAGAAACTGGGGCATGATTTTTTTTATTTTTGATTGTTGTTCCATCAAAATGGTTCCAAAAGTTGTAATTCAGTTGAATAGATCTTTTTACCTTTCCTTGCTAAGACCTTCTATCAACTTTCAAGAATGATAAGTCAGTATACTACGGGAGATGCCTCAGCCGTTGTAAAGAGAGAAAACTAAATGAGAGAGTCTTATTGGTGAAAACCCTCACAGGCACTATAAGGCAATAGTGAGTTGAGAGAAAGGCAAATGAGAGAGGTCAATTGGTGGAAACTCACAAAGGGCATCGTTGATCAATTTAAAGCTTCTTATATCCTGACACAAGCATGGTTAAGACCAAGAAATCAATTTCAAAGTAAAGTTTACAAGAGATTTTGAGAATTAGACGGTTCAGACGGATTGGGCATCCAGTCCAAAGTGCATGTCATGTTCACTGAAGTCAGCATATTCCTCCAGATAAGTCCTTTTTTATTTTTTATTTTATTTATTTATTTATTTTTCTTCTCTAAAAGGTACACTTCTTGATTAAGTTGTAATACCTATTAGTTCACCTTCTTGTTTTCTTTCGTACTATTCTTTTTAAGTCCCTTTCAGTCTAATTTTGTCAAAGCAAAGCAAAGAAAAGGCCGTAAAATTGGTTACAATTTCCCTATTATATGAAGCAAAACTTTCTGGGCATGAACAGCATCGGCAAAGGCATAAATCCATCTTTGATTTTCTCTGACGAGCAAAAGGCTTGAAGGACTAAACAATGTGTCAAGGGTTAACAAAAGTTACTCAGTTAAAAGTTGTTCTGGGAGAAAGGTTGATTGCACCACAAACACAAATGGGGATAGGTGCAAAATAGGTAGGTTTTGATGTTGAGAAAGAAGATCTCTAGAAAGTAAGGACAGAGTCTCCCGGTAATTCGTACGACCATTGACAGAGCTAGTTGTTCTAACAGGTTCAATGGACACTAGGTCAAGTCGCCCAAGAGATCAAGGCCACAAACTGACCACCATTTTAGAACTAACGAATCTTTCTTTGTTCAGAACAGGAACAAAACAATTTCTAGGAAACAGTTCATGGAAGGACGAACATCACCAAGTGAAGTTCTCAAATCCTTGATTTCCTTATAATATACATGTAATGCTATTTTTAGTTTCATTATAGGGAATACCCTAGCTTCACCACAGGGTACTACATCCTCTGGCTGTAATACTTTCTGCCAACATAGGGTACGACATTCCCTAGTAGCATCTTAGAGCACCACGAGCCTCATCTTATTGCCAACATAGGGTACAACATTCCCTAGTAGCATCTTAGAATGTTGTAAGCCTTATTTTATTGCCAACATAGGGTACTACATCCCTTGGTTGTATTTATCATTGCTAACATAGGGTACGACATTCTTAGTAGCATCTCAGAGTGCCACGAGCCTCATCTTATTACCAACACAGGGCACTACATCTCCTAGCGGCATCACATTTTGCCAACATAGGGTACGACATTCCCTAGTAGCATCTCAGAGTGCCACGAGCCTCATCTTATTTTCAACACAGGGTACTACATCTCCTGGCGGCATCACATTTTTCCAACATAGTGTACGACATTCCCTAGTAGCATCTTAGAGTGCCAAGAGCCTCATCTTATTGCCAACACAGGGTACTACATCCCCTGGTTGCATTACTTGTGGCCAACATAGGGTAAGACATTCCCTAATAGCATTTCAGAGCACCACAAACCTCATTTTATGCAACATAGGATACGACATTCCCTAGTAGCTTACCAGAGTGCCACGAGCCTCATCTTATCACCAACACAGGGTACCGCATCCCCTGACCGCATTATTTTCTTCTACATAGAGTACGACATTCTCTAGTAGTATCTTAGAGTGCCACGAGCCTCATCTTATTGCCAACAAAGGGTACTACATCCCCTGGTTGCCTTTCATCATGTTAACATAGGGTACAACATCCCCTATTATAAAAAAAGAGCCAATTTCTCTTTGAATTTTTCATTTTGCAATAGATAAGATACTTTATGGTGTTTTTAATAACTCACAAAAATTTCCTAGTGCAAACTGGGGCAGAAAATTTTTGTTTGTTTTGTTTGTTTGTGATGGCTTGTAAGTTTTTCTGCAAAGCACAGATTGGATGTGCAAAAATAAGATTCCAGCTCTTGCCAAAGAAAGTGAAAAGTTTGATCTCAATACCAGCCGCAACCAGCTTGTACATAATGCATTCGGAGACATAGGGTCTCAAGATCCATCTTCTTATCACCTGATCAAGAAGCAAACCTGCGAGAATATTTCATAGTTCGTTGCATCGAGAGCATCAAGTTTCAGTCTAAAGTCAATGGGAGAGGCAAGTCAAGAATCAAGACAAGACTCCAGATGGCATTTAGATAGGAATTTTGTAACTCTTAGATTTTAAGAGTATGTAATTTTCTTTTTATTTTGATGTAATAGTAGGAACCACAGATCGGAACCTCGACGGAATCTCAATGGACTCTCCATCTAAGCATACTCCATCACTCTTTTTCCACTTGAACTACACGTGACATGATTCTCTTATAACCCGGGATATGTATGCTGCCTAAAACCAAGGCTCAGTCACATCTTTTTCTTTTATCTTCTTTTCCTTTTTAAATACTAGTGAGCTCAAAAATTAGTCACCTTGTTCAGTTTTCTTTGCCTGAAAACTCTTCATGTTTCCAAGCAAAGAGGGGCATACTGTGAACAACTAATTTTTGACCACATACATATTCTATACTATTTTAGTGTAAATATTTCTTTTAGGTCTAATCTTAATATTTTAAACTTAAATCCTAATAGGTTTTATTTTAAAATAATTAAATTTAAAAAAAACCTACAAAAATACTCACATTCTTAGAGTATAAATTGTATAAAACTAAAAAAAAAAACAAAAAATTCAACAGTGTGTATATATATATATATATATACATGATTTATTTTAATTAGAATTTTAATGAGTAAGCTATACAATTTTTCTTAGTATCATTTGAAGTACATGTAAATATTTAATTTTCTTATATGTATATATATATATATATATATATATATATATATATATATATATATACATACTTGGTGTAAAAGGTGATTGATCAATATTATTATTTTTATAATTAATCTTATCTTTTGCAATAAATGACAAAAAAATAAGAAAAAGAGAAAAAGAAAACAAAATGAAGCTAAACTTTGTCAAAGTAGATAAACTTGTTAACTAACAAACTTCCCCAATTCACGTCTCACATCGCACACACTCACACGTTCCACTAGTACACGTTCTCGCACCCTTCACATGGATTAATTTCCGGCACTATATATATAGTTCACACACTTCACACAAAGAGGGGGGGGGGGGGGGGGGGGGGGGAAGAGAAAAGGAGGAAAATAAGAAAGGGTAACAAGAACGAAAAGTCTAAGAACAAAGAAAGAAAATAAAAGAGAGGTGAGAAAAGAATTCTGAACAAAACAAAATCCAACAATTTGAAAAAAAGAAGACACTTTTCTTCGAAGAACAAAGAAAAAGTTTAGTTAAATTATTGAATCTGAAGACGGAGTTCGGGATTTCGTTCGTGGTTTCGAGTTCGGGGGTTCTAGAAGTTTTATAATTGGTAGATTAAGTCGATTATTGAGTGAAATTTTCGCAAAAGGTAACACTCGAATCTTCTTAGTAAAGCCATATAATAACATAAGATCCATGTTTTCTTAGTATAATTTGAAAAGTTTTAGAAATTGAATGCTTCTTTACTTTTTTATTCAATTTCATGTTTAAGTTATATTTGTAGTTGATCATCTAATAAGTTAAGCCAAAACTTGTATGGAATTAATTTCTATTCGGAAATTATTGTAGTTAAATTCATTGTTTAATTAATTTTGTTAATGGAATTAATTAACGAAAGGAAAGGAAATGAAAGGAGAGGTAAGAAAGAGAAAATATACATTCTTTCTTCAGTTTTACGTATCTACTTCTCATCATTATTTTAAATAATTATATCCTGATGATAAAGTTGTCTTGTTTCTTCTTTGAAAAATACTGGAATTTAGGATTTAATCTTTTTCGAGAAATTCATTTTGTTGTTGAGGTTCTTTTTCCAAATATTTGTGTATGTTCATGAGTAGAAGACTTTTTAAAATAATGTTGTAAAACACAACTTCAGCAAATAGTTTCTGCAACAAATAAAATTGAAATTAAAAGCTTTTCAAAAGAATATGAAACTCCAATTTTAAAAAAAAAAACAATTTGCAAGCTGCGACAAAACTTTTATGAATCTTGGATTGATATGCTTAAGCAATAAAAGGGTCATGTGCGCATTTCGCGTCTCGATTCCTTTAAATTTAAAATAATTATGTTATAACCATGTGTACATTCCGTACCTAGGTTTAACATTTAATTTCAAAGAAGTATCTTGTGTGCATTCGCATCTAGGTGACAACAATTAATAAAATATAATAATTCATTAAGCGGTAATAAATAAGTCATAATCAATAAAATACAAGAATAGTTAAAAATTGATTTAAGCCTTACATTAGTCAATAAAGTGACCGTGCTAAAACCATGGGACTCGAGGGGTGCCTTACACCTTCCCCTCGGTCAACAGAATTTCTTATCCAGTCTTCTGTTTCGTAGACCATAAATTAGGAGTCAAATATTCCCTTTGATAAGGGATTCAATAAAAGGTGATTTGGAATAACAAAACTCAATTCCAAAGTGGCGACTCTAAATAATAAATAATCCCTTTTCAAAACGTCATTTTAATTGAAAAAACCTTCTAACTCAACAACGTAATAGGGTTGCGTGAAAAAAGAGGTGTGACAGGCAGAACTTCGCGATCGCGAGAGGATGAATGCGAACGCGAAGAAGAAATATTCCACCCTCTAGATTAACACTACGCATACGCGAAGGCGAGGACACGAGCTGTCACGACCCCAAGTCCTAATCGGCCGTGATGGCGCCTATCGTGGAACTAGGCTAGCCGACTACCGCATGTTTGTAATTTCTTTTGAAAATTCCATTTAAGTTTCAAGCATTTTATAAAAATATACAGAAAATTTTATACAGTACTGCCATCCCCAAAACCCGGAGCTAACATGTCATGAGCATCTAGTGAAATAAGCCAAAATAAGCTATTATAATACAAAAATTCCGAATCAAAGCTAAATACAATAGGAAGGGAAAACAGAGATGTTGCGAACGCTGAACAGCTACCTCTATATCCCACGATCCGGCTCCGCTGCGAAATAAGGGATAATGCTCGATATCTACTCCTGAATCTGTACACAGAGGTGCAGGGAGTAATGTGAGTACGCCAACTCAGTAGTGATGAAAATAAAATCAAGTCTAAGTAGCAAGGAAACACATAAAAATCAATGCCATCAAGTCACAATATACACAGCCTTACTTTCCAATAGTATAACATAGACATACGAAATCATCATGTCTTAAAAATCAACTTCATAAAAAGTCCTTTAAAGAATGCACATTTTTAACAACTTTAAAACAAAGGGTTTGGTATGCAATGAATGTAGAAAAATCATAGTAGCCCCTCGGGCAAGAACATGTTTCATAATCAGCCCCTTGGGCATGCCTTATATTCCCTCAGCACCTCACAATCACTAAGCACCTCACAATCACTCAAGCCTCCCAATCACTCATCACTCGCACTCGATGCGCCCACTGGGGGTGTGTACAGACTCCGGAGGGGCTCCTTCAGCCCAAGCGCACACCCTGCGTTCGCGATAACCACCCAGCTCAACCCTCCGCATTGTACCCCTTCTCCCGTGAATGCATAGAACAACTGTCCCCCTTCCACCAAACACTCTATGCGAACGTGAGCCCCCTGCTGCAAACGCATAGACTAAAACCCTGCTGCAGAAGCACCAGCAAACTAGCAAAGTTCCAAAACTCAAAATCGATCTGTTAACCATTCGAAACACTCCCGAGGCCCTCGGGACCTCAACCAAACATACCAACATATCTCATAAAATCATTCAAACTTAGTCGAGCCTTTGAAACACCAAAACAACACGAAAATACCAAATTTACATCAAATTCAAGCCTAAGAACTTTGAAACTTCTAAATTTCGCCAACTACGCCGAAACCAACCAAAACACCTCTAATTGACCTGAAATTTTGTAGACATAACCAAATGACATTACGAACCTGCTCCAATTTCCGGAATTCCATTCCAGCCCCGATAGCCTATTTTCCATTGCCGACCAGAAATCGCCAAAAACTAACTTTCGCCAATTCAAGCCTAATTCTACACCGGACATCACAAAAATATTCTGAACATACTCCTAAGTCCAAAATCATCTAACGAAGCTATCCGAGATATAAAATCTGCATTCCGAGGTTGTTTACCAATAAGTCAACTCTCAGTTGACTTTCTCAACTATTAGGCTACTTTAAAAGGCTAAATGCCTAAACTCTCACCATAACCATTCCGGACCCAACACATTAAAACAGGATAGCGATATATAACAANGCTATCCGAGCTATAAAATCTGCATTCCGAGGTTGTTTACCAATAAGTCAACTCTAAGTTGACTTTCTCAACTATTAGGCTACTTTAAAAGGCTAAATGCCTAAACTCTCACCATAACCATTCCGGACCCAACACATTAAAAACAGGATAGCGATATATAACAAATGCATAAATAGGGGAAACGGGGTCAATCTCACGGAATGACCGGCCGGGTCGTTACACGAACTCGGTGAAGGAAATCATGTAGCAGAAAATAACAGTTAAAAAATATAAGAAAATGGCCCGTAGCCCATCTGAATCACACCCGAGGCCTTCGGGACCCCATCTAAGCCTACCAACCAGTTCCATAACTTAATACGGACTCTCTCGAGGTATCAAATCACATCAAACAATGCTAAAATGAGGAATCGCACCATGAATCAAACTATGAACTTCCAAATCTTCCTACTTTGAAAACTCGTGCCGAAACCGATGAAACAAACTCGGAACGACGCAAAATTTTGCGGACAAGTCTCAAAAGACATACGGAACTGTGCCAATTCTCGAAATTGCATTCTGACCTCGATATCAAAAGTCAAATTCCGGTCAAGTTTCACCGCTTATGCTTTCAAAAACAAGAATCCTTCTTCCAATTCGATTCTAAATCATCCGATAACTGAATCCCATCATGCACGCAGGTCGATATACCCAATGTGAAGCTGCTCAAGGTCATGTGCCACCAAATGGAGCTTAAATTCTCAAA
>MDKJ01080266.1:0-19367 GCA_005239525.1 Nicotiana knightiana
GGAGACTTCTATTTCAACCGGGAAACATTTAACTCGTCAAACTCGAAATTGGGCGAAACTGGGAACCCCTGGCGTTTGGGATCTAACGCCTCCCTAACGCCGGGGGGGCTGGCGTTATGGCCCTAACGCCCCCCTAACGCCAGGGGGTCCAGGCCTTATGGGGTAAACGTCCCCCTAATGCCGGGGGGGCAGGCTTTATGGGGCAAACGCCCGGGCATCTCCTTTTGCGTATTTTTGACGTATTAGCATCCCTTTAGCTCTGTTTCCATTTCCAATTCACCTACACATGAAATAAACTCCATTAAGCACATAACAAGTGTAATTTTATCATTAATGCGCATAAAATGTAAGGTATATCACATGTTAAACTATGCAATTTAGTCTCGCATCAAAGTGACAGTTGAGTATTCTAACAGCTTACTTGATACGTAAATTCCCTGTGGGATCGACTCTGGGCATAATACCCCGGATTATATTTGCAACGCCTGCTTAGTCTTTTATTAGACATAGTTGAGCGTGATCAATCACATTCTCAATCGATGTATCATAAGACCCATCCTGAAGAAGACTCCTTATGAACTATGGAAAGGTAAACGACCAAATATAAGTTACTTCCATCCATTTGGAAGTAAGTGTTTCATTCATAACAACGGTAAGGACAATCTTGGAAAATTTGATCCACGAAGTGAAGAAGGTATTTTTCTGGGTTATACTTTAAATAGTAGATCCTTTAGAGTTTATAATAAACGCATGTTATGTGTAGAAGAATCAGTACATGTTGTATTTGATGAGAATAACACTTCGGCCGAGAAAGGAATTACTACACGTGATGAAGATCAAACGCAGAAAAGTCAGGAGACAAGCAAATCTCAAAAGTCGACCAATAAACCTGATGGTATGATAGAGTCAACTAATGAGATCAGCAACAGTCAACCAGAACCTCCAAAAGAGTCAATTACTATGGTAGTTCGTCCAAATGAATGAAGAAGTGAACCAGAATATCCTCAAAAATTCATCATAGGAGATCCAAACGAAGGAGTGAAAATGAGAGGAGCTCTCAAGAAGAAAGAAAATGTAGCATTGATTTCCCAGATTGAGCCAAAGAAAATAGAAGAAGCTCTGAAAGACTCAAGCTGGCGACAAGCAATGCAGGAAAAGCTAGATCTCGACAAAAATTAAGTATTGAAACTGATGCCCAAGCCTGAAAATGCTCCTGTAATCGGAACAAAATGGGTTTTCAGAAATAAGCTGAATGAGGATGGAAAGGTTGTAAGAAACAAAGCCAGACTAGTTTCTCTAGGATACTCGCAACAATAAGGAGTCGACAATGACGAAACCTTCTCTCCAGTAGCTCGACTGGAATCTATACGAATTCTTCTCGCATAAGCATCATTTAAAAGATTCAAGCTGTTCCAGATGGATGTTAAAAGCGCCTTTTTGAATGGTTTTATTGAATAGGAGGTATATGTAAAACAACCCCCTGTATTTGAAGATTCTAAGTTTCCCTACCATGTGTATAAACTGACCAAATTGCTATATGGACTGAAACAAGCTCCACGAGCATGGTACGTGTAACGACCCGGGCGGTCATTTTGAGAGTTTGAGCCTCGAACCCCTAATAACTGCTTTCCCCATGTTTGTTTCTATTATTGGTACTTGCCGGAGTGATTAGTTATGGAATTCGGAGAGTTTTGGGACACAGTCCCTAATTATGAGTTTAAGCCTTAGAAATCGGACAGTAGTCGAAACTGTGTGAAGACGGATCCATAATGGAAATCCATCGACTCCTTTAGCTCCGTTGAGTGATTTTGGGGTTAGGAGCGCATCTGGAATGTGTTTTCGAGGTCTGGGGTAAATTTAGGCTTGAATTGGCGAAAGTTAGATTTTCGGCGATTTCGGTCGATAGGTAAAATTTTTATATAGGGCGCGGAATAGAATTCCAGAAGTGGTTGTAGGTTCGTAGTGTCATGTGTGACCTGTGTGTCAAATTTGAGGTCATTCCGACTAGTTTTGATGTGTTTCGGCATCGTTTGTTGATTTTGGAAAAATGCTAAGTTCTTTGGCTTGAATTCATGTGTAATTCTTGTTTTTGGTGTTATGTGATGTGGTTTGAAGGCTCGAATAAGTTCAAATGAGGTTATAGGACTGGTAGGTAGGTTAGGTTGAGGTCCCGGGGGCCTCAGGGGTGTTTCGGATGCTCAACGGGCTAATTTTTAGACTTAAAAGATATAAGATTTTGTTGGTGCTGGTTTCCTTATATACGATCGCATGAGGGGAGCCGCGATCGCCTAGGCTAATATGGGACAGGGGAATTTTGTTCTTCACGTTTGCGTGAAGGTGAATGCGAACGCATAGGTATGGCAAGGTGTTGAATCGCGAACGCGTGGGCTAGGTCGCGTTCGCGAAGAAGAAGGGAGGCAGCAGTGGGTCGAGATAATGCTCTTCGCGGTCGCGTGAGGCCAATTACGGACACGTAGGGTCTGGTCAGTTGTGTATCGCGTTCACGTACGGAGTAACGCGTTCGTGTAGTGTAAAATCTGAGGCGCGTGTTTTTGTTCTTCGCGATCGCGTCTGGGCTTACGCGATCGCAGTTAAGGCACATCTGGGCAGATTTTAAAACACTCAAAAATGAGGGTTAAGTCATTTTTTCACAAATTGAAGTTGAGAGCTCGGGATTAGGCAATTCTTGGAGGGATTTTCACTTGGGTGTTTGGGGCAAGTGATTCTTACTCGGTTTTGACTATTTGCCGCTAATCTATGCTTAATTTTATCATCTAATTTCGAAATTTGGGGTGAAAATTGGGAAAAATTGGGAGAAGTTCCTAGGCCAATTTTTGGGTTTTGATCGAGATTTTGGTATCGGATTTGAGTAAATTTGGTATGGTTAGACTCGTGAGCAAATGAATGTTCGGAATTTATGAATTTTATCCGATTCCGAGACGTAGGCCTGGGGGACGTTTTGGGCAATTTTCCTAATTTCGCGCTTCAGCTTCGAGTTGATTAGTCAAACTAGTCTCTTGTATTGATATTTACATTATGTAATTTATTTGAATAGATTCGGGCTATTCGGAGTTGGATACTCGTGGCAAGAACGTGATTTCGAGTTGATTTGAGCAGTCGAGGTAAGTGGCTTCCCTAACTCTATGTTGGGGACTTCCCCTTAGGTTGTTTTGACATTTATTGTTATGTGGATGCCGAGTACGTGAGGTGACGAGTACATACACGGGCCATTATCGCAAAAAAATCCCATTTTCGTTCGAAAATTTATAAAATTGTCTTTCTCCTATTACATTGCTTTAACGTGTTAAACTGCTTAGCTTAGATTAGAAAGGCATGCCTACGTGTCTAATTGTCTACGTGATACTCTGTGCGCCATGCTTAGTTAGGTTACTGTTTTCCTTATCTGTGATTAGATGAACTGTATAAATTGATGGTATTCCTAGCATTCATTCTGCATCATATATTTAAATTGGGACTACAGATATATTCCGGGAGATCCCCCTGTACTGCATATTTAACTTGGGACTACAGATGTATTCCGGGAGATCCCCATGTACTGCATATTTAAATTGGGACTACGGACGTATTCCGGGAGATCCCCCTCTACTGCATATTTATTTTGGGACTACGGACGTATTCCGAGAGATCACCCTGTACTGCATAATCATTTGGAACTACAGGACGATATCCCGGGAGATTCCACCTTGTGATACATTGTGTTGAGCCGAGGACTCCCTTTATTGTAAAACTTTAGATTATTTTCTTTAACCGCTTACTGTAGACATTACTTATCTTTTGTACTATTTTAAATTGATTTATATAGAAATCCAGTAGAGCCTTAACCTGACCTCGTCCCTACTTGAATGGGGTTAGGCTTGACACTTACTGAGTACCAAATGTGGTGTACTCATGCCCTTTCCTGCACATGTTTTTCGTGTGCAAATCCGGGTACGAGTTATTAGTCGCGTGGCTAGTTGTTGCAGCTGTTACCAGGAGACCGCAAGGTATTTCTGCCACGTCCGCAGAATCCTCTGAGTCCCTTCTAGAGCTACAGTAGTGTAGAAGCTTGTGACTATATTTTGACAATCCGGGTCTTTGGGAGTTATATTTTTTGTACGAGCCGAGAGACATCGTTATGATTATTCATATTTCTATGTCCTTTACTTCTTTATTTATCGTACTTTTATTTAAGTTTTTATCCACTAATTAGGCTTACCTAGTCGTAGAGACTAGGTGTCATCAAGATACCTTTTGGAGGATAATTGGTTCGTGACAGTACGAGAGACTTAGCTCATTTATCATTGATAACAGATTTACAAGAGGTAAAGTAGATACTACTCTGTTCATTAAAAGATCAACATAAGGTAATCTCATTATTCAAGTTTACGTTGATGATATTATTTTTGATAGTACTAATCCTCTTCTGTGCAAGGAATTTTCAAATCTTATGCAAAGCGAGTTCGAAATGAGTATGATGGGAGAGCTCACCTTCTTTCTCGGACTTCAAATTTAACAATTTGAAGAAGGAACGTTCATATGTCAAACAAAATATACAAAGGAGTTGATTCAAAAGTTTGGTATGGACAATGATAAAGCTATTGGCACACCAATGATTCCCTCAACAAGTATCGACAAAGAGGAACAGGGAAATCCTGTTGATGAAACCAAGTATCATGGGATGATTGGCTCACCTGTTTATCTACTTCTAGTCGACCGGATATTATGTTTAGTGTCTGTAAATGTGCCAGGTTTCAATCAGCTCCTAAAGAATCACATCTGATAGCAGTAAAAAGAATTATTCGATATCTTATTGGAACTGTCTCTCATGGATTATGGTATCCACGTACTAACAATTTTAAATTAGAAGGTTTTTCAGATGCTGATCTTGCAGGTGATAAGGAAGACATAAAAAGCACAAGTAGAACATGCCAATTACTTGGAAAAGCATTGATATATTAGAACATTAAAAAAAAGGATCAATTGCATTAACCAAACTGAGGCTGAGTATATCGCTATTGGACAATGTTGTACACAATTACTATGGATGTCTCATCATCTGGGTGACTATGAATTATCCTTTAAACCTATTCCAATTTTTTGTGATAACTGCAGTGCTATATGTCTCTCTAAAAATCCTGTGCATCATTCCAGGGCAAAGCATATAGACATCAAGCATCATTTTATTAGAGATCATGTCCTTAAAGGGAACATAGAATTATCTTTTGTTGCAACTACTGATCAATTAGCGGATACTTTTACTAAGCCTTTACTAGAAGAAAGATTCTGCTTTTTAAGAGAATTACTTGGCATTATTTGTATTAATAATTAATATTAGGACCTATGTGCTATTATTATTTTCTGTATGCCTAGTGTTTAATTTTTTATCATTAATTGCGCCTCCGATTTCCTTCTCTTTTCATCTCTTTTCACATCAGTTGCAGAGTTCAAAGAAGGAAAACCAATCATCACGTCTGATCAACTGACACCTTTTCCTTTTCTGTACTCAACCGTCAGATCCCTCTTTTTAATGCCTGAAACCTCTTTTCAATCTCCATCATCCTCATCGCCTAGAAACCCTTCTCAAAAGCTTTCTCCAACCAAAGCTCTTCAATGTCCAAACACTCTAAAAATACCTCTGCCTCTACTAGAAAGAGTACTCGCTCCAGAGCAAAACCTCCTTCTCAGCCCCCCAGAACAAGTAGACCTAGGGTCGGATCATTCTAAAGGTTTTGCCTCTTCTCAGGCTGATCTCTCAGATCATGCTCATACTTTAGGAGAAAAATCCTTGGGAAAACGACCTATGGAAGAACCCCCTGAATCCTTTACTCCAAAGAAGTCAAAAATAGATCTCTCTAGTTCCTTAGAGTCTGACCTAAATTTCTGGGATTCTCCAAATAGGGATTTTTTCATTGATCTGAAAGACAAGCCAATCGCTCATGGGAGGGTAGTCGAACTTGATGACATGGAAGCCCTAAATTATAAGGTAAAAGATCTATTTGTTTACCAAGACTGGTTAAGATTCTTTTCTATTCCTCCGCCTGAAGTCTATGAACCCCTTGTGAAAATGTTTTATGCAAATCTTCGCTCTAGTAAGTCTGATATATTGGAATCCTTAGTATTAGGAAGGCGTATTATTCTTGATTGTGCCATGTTTGATTCAATCTTTCAGTGTAAGTGTTTTGGTTTCCCCATGCTTTTCAAATATTCCCGGCCTTATGATTTTGAAATCTCTTTTGATCAAGCTAAATGGTGTACTGCTGAGTGTCCATCTGAATCTCTCCCAAACCAGTTAGGTCCGAGTGATGTTAGCTTTGAAACTCGTGTTCTGGCCCACATTGTTGCAACTACCCTGCTTCCTCGTACTGGCTCTTTTCTAACTTCTTTCTAAGAGATACCTTTTTGGTCTATTGCCTTGTGACTAAAATCAAGATCAAATTGTCCTCCCCGGGCATCAATTTTATGATTGAAAGCGCTGATGATCCCACTAGTCTGTCCTATGGCCTAACCGTCACTCACATTCTTGAAGCCCATAATATTTCCATCTCTGAATATCCCTTTATCTCTATTTCAAAATCTTACAATTCCAGAGCTTTTGCGAGTATGTGGTATATGTGTGTGAAGGGCTCGTGGGTTAAGAAACAAGAAGGAGAGGTCAAGCATGATCAACCTGATTCAAAGTCTAAACCCTCTGTTTCCCATCCTAAACCCAATGATCCTGACCTTGCTGGAAAACTAGGTGCCATTGACAATCAGCTGTCTGCAATCAAAGATCTTATTGCTGCTACTCAGTCCACAGTTGGAGACATTCATGCTATTTCCAAAGAAACAGGGTCTGATGTTTCCAAGATAAAAGTTGCAATTCCCAGAGTTAAGGAAAATGTTGTAAGGCATTCAAGGAGGTACACGACATGCTTGATGGAGTGAATGTTTCATCCGATGCTAGCTTTGATCAACTAAAGGAGGCGATTTGCAACACTCTTACCTATTTCTTGTGTCGTTAATGTGGAAGTTTTAGACAATATTTTTTGTTGTGTTGTTTTTGGACTGGATAACCAGTCGTTGGATGATTTTTCTCTTTTCTTTTGTTTTGCCATAACTCTGCAGGCATATCATGCTATAAATCCTATTTTAGTATATAGTCTGTGTTATTATCCCCTCTTTGCTGATGTCAAAAAGGGAGAGAAAGGATATGTGTATTCGTACATGTACATGCAGGGAAAAGTCGACTAGAGGGTAAGTGCAGGCGAAGAGAAGCTGACTAATAGAAGCAAGTCCCCACGACACCTCTTGAGGGGGAGCCATAGATCCTTCAGAAGAAGTCGACTAAAGGAAGCAGTCTCAACAGCTCTATTCAGAGGAAGTCAACTGCACTCATTGAGAGGGAGTAAAGTACAGGGAAGTCAACTGATGTTTACATATATTATTTTGTCATCATCAAAAAGGTGGAGATTGTTTGCTTTTAATTTTAATGATGAAAATAACATATTTTCTCTTGGTATAGGAACTCAAGAGAAGCATCCAAGATTGGAGGAATCAATCAAAGGGAATCAAGGAAAGCATCAAAGATTGGAGGAACCAATCAAGGGGAATCAAAGATAGCGTGCAAGACTGAAGGAATCAATCAAGGCAAAGATATCAATCCAAGATTGACTGACGTGGTAAAGAGTATCGAAGATCTTGCAAGATGATCAATTAAGCTGCTATTTCTGGAAGGACCAAGATTCAAGGAGAAAATCCGGCGCTATCAAGACATGTAGAAGGAAAGTCATTAAAGTCCTCTCATCAAGGAAGAGCAACGATAGCATAACCTTATTGTTGGGAAGATTCAACTTCTTACAAAGAATCAAATCTCTTGGGTTGGCAAATCTCTTCAGGAAACAGTCCTACAAAGTATTTATACACATCTTTGAACCTTAGCGACATTTACTTTGATCGGACCAAATACACTCTCTTTGTTCTACTGCAAACAAGCATTGTTGCTCTACTATATCTGCTGTGTAACAAGCCAGAGAAGAAAGAGAGAAAAACACTGGTGAGGCATTGTATCAAAGAGAAACGAGTGTCGTAGAAACTGAGCCATTGGTGTAAATCACACCATTCACTATGTACTCGAGAAACATATTCACTGAATGAGAACTCCCTTGCAACCCAAGGGGACTGGACAGGATTCACATTGATTTTGAACCAGTATAAAAATTCTGGTGTCTTTAATTGCTGCATTTTATTTCTGCATCTTAAACTCTGTTGTTCTTATTATCTCGCTCTTACATCAAGTCGACTAATTAGAAAACTAGTCAACTTATAGTGATTAAAAGTTAAAAATAGACAATTCACCCCCCCCCCCTTCTTGTACTTTCACCAAATACTCTTCGCGAACACGAGACCTCTCTCGCTAATGCATATAAGGAAACGAGTAACAAAAAAAACAACAGTCTTCGAAGTCCAAAATTGCTCCGTTAACCATCCGAAACTCACCCGAGGCTCCAGGAACCTCAATCTAACATACCATCAAGTCCCAAAATATCATACGAACTTAGTCGAGCCCTCAAATCACGTCAAGCAACATTAAAAACACGAACCACACCCCAATTCAAGCCTAATGAAACTAAGGAATCCAACTTCTACAACCGATGCTGAAACCTATCAAATCACGTCTGATTGACCTCAAATATTGCACACAAGTCACAAATGACACCACAGACCTACTCCAACTTCCGGGATCGAAATCTGACTCCGCTATTAAAAAGTCCACTCCCGGTCAAACTTTCCAAAAATCTAACTTTCGTCATTTCAAGCCTAATTCCACTACGGATCTCTAAATCACAATCCAGACACGCTCCTAAGTCCAAAATCACCAAACAGAGCTAATGGAACCATCAAAACTCCATTCCGGAGTCGTTTATACATAAGTCAATATCCGGTCAACCATTTCAACTTAAGCTTTCAACCATGAGACTAAGTGCCTCAATTAATTCCGAAACCTCTTCGGGCCTGAACCGACTACCCCGGTAAGTCATATAACAACTATAAAGCACAAAATGAGCAGTAAATGAGGGAACGAAACTACAACTCTCAAAACGACCGGCCGGAGCATTATAATAGCCTACGTTACATTACATAGGCAAATCATCAATTCCCAGATATCAAAGTGCCATAATTCCGTTAAATTACAAAGGATACAGTTGTTTTTGCGTAGTACAGATGGGATCATCCGGAGTTATTACTTTTGTAACAACTTATGACTATATTATTGCCCTCTCTGCTTTAACAATAGTTACAAGTTGCTAAATACAGATTGGCCATAGCAAAAACGAGAATAAAGAAATTAACTTCAACGTCGTATTAGTTCATACAAGTAGAAAAATGGATAACTGATTATATTACTACAGCATCCATCCTGGAATAAATCCGTTCATATTGTTAGCAGTAGCTGTTGCATTAACCTCGTTTCCACCCATGGGACTATATCTGCATGGAGAAGATTAAATCCAAAAAAAGATAAATTATTATAATAAGTTGAAAAATCAGAAAAATGCTAATTATTGCTAGGTAGAGACCATTCTAACATATGAACATTGGGTGCACGTGCATTCACTGTCCGGACAGGGACCACGGGGATTTAGGGGTGCAGAAGGGTTTCATTCGTACCCCCTTGACCTGAAATTACACTAAACATTTAAGCCAAAATACGTTATGTGTCACTATATATATATATTATATTTTGAATCTCTTTAAGCACAATTCAAAAGTATAAATTAGTAGTTAAGGAGGTTCAAAATCTTTGTGAGGTTGCTGATTCAATTTTCACTTGCCATATATAGTCTCTTTTAGTATTTAAACTTTTTCATTCTTGAACCCCCTTAGAGAAAATCTTACCTCCCAATTGACTTGGATTGTATATACTTATGTGTAAAATGAAAAAAGTAAGACGACAACAACAACAACAACAACTTGGTGCACTCAATGCACTAAATCATGGATCCAGCTCGATAAAATACAACAACAAACACAACGTAATCTCACAAGTGGTGTCTGGAGTGAGTAGTGTGTACGCAGACCTTACCCCTGACCTAGTGAAAGGGATCCGAGATCCGACTATGCAAAATGTTTAAAAGAATTACCCAAATTGAGGAGATGAATTCAATCCCAGAGGTTGAAAGAATCCCTCAGTTTGTGGAGGGAGCTGACGATTATGTTGCATTGTTTGTCCTCCATTATCCCATGACAATCGAAATGGAACTCGAGCTGCACTTTCTTCCAACTGAAAAACATGACAAAAAATGATGACTTGAACATAATATAATTTTTTTTAAATTTATTTCCTTCCCTTTTGATCCCCTTCGTTCGAGCTATTGCTTATTTAGTAACTCGAACCCATAACTCTAGGGTTGTAGGTGGGGTCAAACATAAAGTTGACAAACAATAAAACTTAAACAAAAGAATTGTTCTATTAGATGATTTTTATACCTTCCTTTTGAGTTGTATATTTGCTTCAGCCAGCATTTGCTCCTATGAAGTTACAGCCATATTAGAAACTTTTATATATAAGATGTTGGATTTCCTTAATTTTGATAGGACGAATGGATTTTGTAATGCTAAAGGTGTACCTTTTGCTGAAGGTCTGCGAGCTGATCCAGCATGTTTTGAGTCTGCAAATACATTAAATTGGTTGTTGGAAAATGCATTAGTGTAAATGAATTTTTTCACAATCACGTCACCTAAAAGATAACTATAGGTAGTTATCGATAATTAGTAGAAAAAGTAACCTAAAAAATAAAGCAGACATACTAGCTATAATAAATTAAATTACATTGTTAATGCAAACAATATCTTTATGCTCTTAGTGTCGTTTGGTACACGGGATAAGGTGGGATAAGATGAGGGATTAAATTTATATCATGTTTGGCATAGGATAAATTTATACCATCAACCAAATATTGTATAAATTTAATCCTAAACTTAATACTATATCCTCCCTTATCCCTATTTTATCCCACCTCTCAGGTGGGATAAAATAGTCCAGGAATTATAATCCTGGATTATTATCCCGGAATAACTTAGTCTGCTTACCAAACGACACCTTAGTATATATATATATAGAGAGAGTATAAGTTAAATCCTCACATCATATAAGTCTTATGTGAGGTATCTAGCCTAAACTTAGCAATTTGAATGGTCTTCTAAACAATTTCATAACACTACACAATAATAAAAAAATAGTTGCTCAAGATCATATATATATGTAGGGAAATAATACTTATTGCCCCAACCACGGGGGAACATTACGATAAATCAAAGTAGTAAATATTTAAGAAAAATAACAAAATCGTCATGGTTATCATAGGTGGATCCAAAATTTAAATTTTATAGATTTAATCTTTTAAGGTTCTTAATATTAAACATATTATATTTTTAAAGCTACGAGTTCATATGTATATTACTTCGTTGCAACAGTAATAGATTTATATATTAATTTATGCTCCGCAATAAAAGTTAAGGTTTCAATTAAACCTATAGTTTTAATGTTACCCCTGATGGTCATCACCAAAACTTAATGAGAATTGTATGAAATTAAAATTTTCACTTGGAAGTAACATCAAATCATATACCATATTGAAATTAAGTGATACTATCGGAAAGTTAAATGTAAATTTAGTTACCTTCCTTGACCTGATTTGCCTCAAGGACGAATCTAATTGGTGCTCAAGATGATCAAGTTCCTTCGAATTTAGTGTGCCCAAATCCTCTCCAAGAAGATTTCTATTAAATTCATATATATAGAGGAATATCAAAAGAACAATATTTTTCACAAAGTACAAAAGCTAAGAGTTTTGTAGCTAAAGAAAACTTATGTAATTAAAAGCTAGTGATAATTGTGTTGAAGAAATTTATATAAAGTGATTGGGAAAAAAAGAAATACTAAAGTGTCACCTTGGGATCTAAACCTGTGACCTAAATTAAAGAAAATTTTGAATTTTTTTGTGAAAACATTAGAATCTTCTCTTAGGTCGAGGAGATTCAACATCTTTTATATATATTAAGTAATTTTTTCATTGTTTTCACACATATATATTAAGAAATTCACCTTTTAACATTAATTGACAATGAAATTGACCATATTAACTTTTACTATCTCTTCATATAAACACTCCTAACACATACTTCAACATTATTTACTCCAATAGCAATGTAGGAAAAAAAATTAATTTATTCTTGAAATCTGGAAAAATCACTTATCGTTCATTTCTGGAATTTTTCTCAAGTGATCGAGTCGGTAATTTTGGTCTAAGCTTAGGATTAAAAGTTATTCTTATTTTTGAAATTATAATCCTTTTTATATGGGCATCAAAGGATGTTTAGCTAATAACTTACCTCTGAGATCGTTGAAGGAGCTCAACTCTAGCTTTTAGCCTCATATACTCATGGTAGTTGCTCTGTCGAAAAATAATGCCATTTAAAATTGTCACAATGTAAAGATGAATGAAGAACTGCATCTTAAAAAAATGAAGAAATGCACATAGTATCTAAAGCAAAAACTATTTCGAACGTTAGCTATGTTGCTTGGATCCTTCAAAAATATTACTGTATTCTTGTCGTATTATAATATACTTTTGAAGAATTCGACATGAAAGCAATGTCATTTTTGAGATATCCGAGCAACGGAAATTCCGAGAGACACCATCCTAATTTTGCTTGGAACACAATTGATAAATATAAAATGCAGATAGTATTGCGCTCTGAAACATGAAAATTTTGTAAGCAATTGATGATTCCCATTGTAGCGAGGTGTTAGCCGCCACTATGAATTTAAATTGGTTTGTTGAATTGTACAATAATTTCATTTAAAAGTTTAAATAATTAGACAGAACATATGTTTATTATGTGATTTAGACTGAAATTCAAATCTCAATGGAGGCAAAACGTTCCAAGTAATCTGTTATCATTAGCATAAGTTTTAATAAACAGAACTAACGATACCTAGAATGACTAGTAGGTAGCTACACCTAATAAAATAGTCGAGGTGCGTCCGAAATGGATCCAAATACACTATTATTACTAGGAAATGAATGGACAAATTATTTCTGAAATATGTTGAAAGAAGGGAAATTTGTGCTTTTAGTTAATGGTATTGTCTAAATCACTATCATTAATTTCGATATGCTAGAAAGGAATGTAGTATTGAAATTTTAGAGGAGATGAAAGCTTTAGGTGATATTTTTTTCATTTGTCCAAATTTTAGTGGACAGAATTATTTGGTATTTGTGTTGATGGGAAGTAATAGGTATCTCGTTTATGATCCGAATACTACGGTTTTTTAAAAAAAAAAAACATGTAAAATAGGAAATGTTTACCTAGAATAATAGTACTATTATGATCGAATTATACACATCATATATAGCTAAAATATACGAGATAAAGTAGGCAAATACTACCTGAGTATGATCACTAGCTGATTGCATCGGGTCCAAAGAGGCGTAGCTGCACTGTTGATACTTTTCAAGTGTTTGCATCATGCTTCAACAATTATACCAAAACATTAAAAAAATTAAAAATGAATAAAAAAGGAAAAACAATAGTCATTTTCCTCGAACCTATTATAATTAAGAAGGAAAAATTGAAAACTCTATAATTGTAAATGAAAAAGAAAATCCAAAAAGACACTTAAAAACATATAGTAAAAGATCTAGAGCAGGGCAACCTAGTGTATAAGGCAACCCCGCATTCATGCAGGGTTGGGGGAAGGACGCACCTAAAAAATATGATGTAGACAACTACTTTAATGCAGGCACTAGTAACTGATTTCACGGAAACCATATAGGTCACACGAAGACAACAAAAAATCTAATTTACGAGAAATGAAGAGTGTTCTAAATGGCCAGAAAACAGAAGTGTGAACACAAGAGTAATTATAAGTAACTTATAGTAACTAAGAAAAACATCCATTAATCCTTCACCATCTTTCATTTTCTTTTCTTATTTCTTATTCTAACACTTGTGTTACTTCCAATATCATAAATGAAGATGACTATATTTTTTTCTTAATTTCTGAACTTTATGAAGAAGTAGGCCTAGGGTATTTCTAGGTTTACTACACATTCATGTTGTACGGAGTTCCAACACAACTCATTTGACATACCATTTTGACTGTATTTTATCCAATATAATGAAAATGTTTTTTTTCAAAAACTTGAATAATAATAAACCTTGCCGATTTAGCAAATCTCATTGTATTTTTTGCTTTGTTAAATATATGAAGCATGCTCTTCAACCAAAAAGTTCATTGTATTAATTAGTACCATAGAAATACAACAATTCTATATCGCTAGTTTGAAATATGATCTTTCTGAAAAAAGGGATATCAGATCTTGGGAAATTATGACATTTTTTTTTTCTAAAGACAAATTATCTTTGATCGTGTCCAGTATCACAAGTTTCAGACACATTTACCTGATCAAGATTAGGTCATGTTATTTATTTTAATTTGCTTAAATTATTGCAGATAATAAATTAACAATATATTTCTAATTTCATAATACTTACAAATATACACGTACGGTGGGGTCACAGACATTTATCTGCTGGATATATACCTTGGAATTATAAGTTAATATTCTGTTATCGATTATACTATTATCTTGATCAGGAAAAAGATAAAGCTAATTATCTTTGACACCTGCATAAGCAGCTTTTCCTCCCTTTAATTTCTAGGAAATCAAACAGAAGTTGTTGCAGTTTTGCACTATAAAAAACGACAAATGTATCTGCAAATAAAATCATAACAGTAGTGAAATTGTACCATGGAAAATTCTTAATTAGGTTTACAGCCTTTTAGTTGGTTATCTAACAAGGCCTTAAATCACCACCGTCAGAAATCTTTTTTTATTTTTTTTAAAAAATATAAAAGAAATATAATTGAGCGAAGAAATATTTTTGAAGAGGAGGAACCGGTAATATTTACTAAAAAAATGTAGAAAAAATAAAAGATAAATCAGATTCTTTTTTCAACTTAAAGATAAATCAGATCGATAAAATCTTAGAAATAATAAAGATAAGAGGATTTATCTAACAAAGTACGTTAGTAGTATTAAAGATAGTACTTGACCTAAATTTAGAACAATCAGATCTTGCATAAATTGAGGTAAGAGAAAGTAGTAGTAATTCTTTTTCTGAATTTAATGAAGTAAAAACAAATATATGAAGATATTAAAGACCATAAATTTGCAACTTCAAAATACAGACTTTCACAGATGAGGGTTTAGTAAAAGCACATTTATAGACACACACACAAAAAAAAACATTTACACATATTTATAGATAGATACAGATACAGATATAGATATATACCTGGAGGTGCTGCAGAATTCATAGAGTTTGCCACGGCTAGAGAAAATGATAAGAGCAACTTCAGCATCACATAAAACTGAAAGTTCATAAGCTTTTTTGAGAAGTCCATTTCTTCTCTTTGCAAAAGTAACTTGCCTGTTTATTTTGTTCTCAATCCTCTTTAGTTCAACTCTTCCTCTTCCCATTATTTTCTTTCTCTATTCTCTCACAGATACAGAAGAAGGAAATTAAAGGAAAAAACCCACTCAGTACACTGTCTTTACTTTCTTTCTTTCTCTCAGATATATGAGTATTATTCCACTCTAGGTTAACCACTGAACCCCTTTTGGCTTTTTTGTCTAGTGTGTGGATTTTAAAGAGTTACCAAATTTAATGGAAATGTGTGACATGATAGAGAGAGAATTAGAAATATATGGAAGCCCCTGGTCTACTCTATCTTTGGTTACCTTTGCTCTAACCGGGATTTGAACTTTATGGGTTCGGAATTATAATCTTTTTACGTTACTGAATTCAAAATTAATAATTTGTACATATTTATTTAATTTCTTAATACAAATACATGATTTGAATAAAAGCTATTAGTTTCAGTTGAACCCGCAACAAACGCCATGGCTCCCGCTAGCCCCGCCAGCGACTCCTCTCGTTAAATACTTATTCGCATCAGATTATACAAATCAAATATTTTAATCCTATTCTATATGATATATTTTTCTTTTCAGTCGGTCTCAAAAAGGAATATAATTATTAAAAATAATTTAATATCAAACGATATGATTTTATAGCCATAACAAAAAATTTACACGTTTCAAAAGTCTTTAAATCCCTTGAATAATTAAATATAATTATGAGGTAGTAGGGAGTATAAATTGAAGTGAAAATACATATCATATACTATAGTTAAGTGATAAATATTTGTAAAAAAAGAAATTACATGTCTTGCATTCATGTGTAGCACAGGATGAGAACAACTCCTTTTATCAAACCTCTAACCTTCTAAAAAAAACCAATCAACTTGGTGAAAAATTCTCAGAAACCTATTAATAGTCATACTAGAGAATACAGATTTCACCTGAGAACTGAACCCTAAATTTTTATTGTTCTTAAAATATGATTTTCTATACCCTAAAAAAAGTGTATCTATATATGTACGAAATATGTCCATGTGAATATCTAAGCAAAAGGGCACATGGAGCTACCCTATATAAGCTAAGGGAAGAGGTCTGTATATTACTTTTCAAATGTCGTTGCTTTTGTGGTTTTGGGTAAATTAATGTTTCACATCGATACATCGTATTACCTATTGGACATGAATAACAACGTAAAAGTACAACCTTAAAAAGTTAACATTCTCATCTTCAGTATTATTAACGTGTTACGAGGTATTTTGTTCTTTTTTTTACTTACATTAGAGTGGCATGGAGAATTGAACCTACGCCTATAAGTTGTTAAAATATTTGATTATTTCATTTAAAAGTTTAAAATATCAGAAATTAAGATGATAGTGTTAATTATTTACTTAATTATCTTCAACAAAAATTCTCACCAATATCACTAGACGTAACTTGAGTAGATTTCTTTTCATGTTCTTGGCCTTTGGCTTTTCATATGTTTTATAATAATAATATACCCACTATATTTCGTTTCTCTACAAAATAGGAAATGAAATGTCACTGCTTGATGAATAACCTCTAATGTTAACGGGAAACATTTTGGTTGAAATATTAACTTATTCACTTCTGCATCAACCCTAACAACCAAATACCAATCACTTTTAAATATTTTAAAACTGCATCTTTTTCACCGTTGACTAATGCTTAATCTAAGCTAGAATAAGGCGCAGAAAATTGTTCAAGAGAAAAATCTTTTTGATAATAAGTGATGGTAAAACTTGAGTCACTCGATCTGGCCGCTCTGAAATCATGTTAAAGTGTGTTATTAATTAACATTGGTATTAGAGTACATTAGTTACTACATGGTAAAGCAGCGCATAGAATAACCATTGTCATTCTGATATGAAATGATATTCACAACCTCCATCATGTGAAATAGAATCATTCCCAACCGGAAATATAGTCAGTTGGAAAATCCTTTTGTGTTATTTGAAGGCTGTTAAAGCTGTATTATACAGACTTTAACTTGTATAAAAGAATTTTACACTACCAAATTATCTATCTATATATATATCTTATATAGATTATAAGGGTAATAACTTGTCTTGCTTTTAAGATTACAAGATCCACTTTTTATGAAGGTGTAACACCCCAATATTTTAAGTGAGGACATATTGGATATTTAAGAAATAATTTAAGTCCAAAAAAAACAAAAAGACGAACTAACTAATAAAACAAAACAAACAAAAAAGAACCGGAAAAAGGGATAAGCAAAGCAAAAGGGCCGAAGCCCATCTGCCAAAGAAAAGAAAGGGGGAAAAGGGGATTTCGGCTAAAAAAAAATCAAAGGAGAAGAAGAAGAAAAAGAAAAAGGCTGGAACCAAACCTTGAGAAATTTTAAATATACACTGGTTCTTACGAGTAATACTCGAATTTCTCATCTGGGGTTCTTTTCTTCTGATAATTTTTTTTTTATCTCAGTTCATATATTTGAAGGGTTTCAAAAGGTATAAGAAATTTAATACCAATAAGAGTTATTCTGGGCAAATTATGCAATTGGAAGTTGGTCAATGTTACTGTAGTATATAAATTCACATGGAAAAAGAAGGGTATTGATGTACTTGTACTTCAACTAGTCTAACGACCCGGCCGATCATTCCGAGAGTTTTAGCCCCGTCTCCCCCGTTTCTGCTTCATTATTTGTTGTTCAACTTTATTTTTGTTGTGTCGGGTTGATTGACTCTGGTTCGAAGTGATTTTGAATTGGAATGAGACACTTAGTCTCTTAATTTGGAGATTTAGTTGGAAAAGTCAACCGAAAGTTAACTTATGAGTAAATGACCTCGAATTAGGTACGTTATGATCAAAGGTCCGGGGTAGAATTAGGCTTGAATTGACGAATTGAAAATTTGACGATTTCCGATCGGCAGTGAAAAATTTGATATCGGGGTCGGAATGGAATTCCGAAAGTTGGAGTAGGTTCGAAGTGTCATTTGTGACGTGTGTGCAAAATTTCAGACAATTCGGACGTGGTTTGGCAGGTTTCGGTATCGTTGGCGAATTTTGGAAATTTAGAAGTTCTTAGGCTTGAATTAGAGGGTAATTTGGTATTTTGATGTTGTTTTGAGTGATTTAAAGGATCGAATAAGTTTGTATGATGTTATGGGATGTGTCGGTATGTTTAGTCGAGGTCCCGAGGGCCTCGGGTGAGTTTCGGGTGGTTAAGGGATCATTTTGGCCTTGGTGAGATAGCTGATCAGTTGCAAAACACTGTTTTTGGTTTCCTCTTTCGCGTTTGCGAGAGAGGCCTGATGCGAGGCTAGAATTCATGTTTAACATGTTATATGCCTTACATTTTATGTGCGTTAATGATAAAAATACACTGTGTATGTGCATAATGGAGTTTATTTCATGTGTAGGTGCATTGGAGATGGAAACCGAGCTAAATGGATGCAAATACACCAAAAATGCGCTTAAGAGTCGAAAAGGAAACATCCGGGCGTTTGGCCCCTAAAGCCAGGCTGTCCCTGGCATTAGTAGAGCGTTTGGCCCCTAAAGCCAGGTTGTCCCTGGCGTTAGTGGGGCATTTGGCCCCTAAAGCCAGGCTGACCCTGGCGTTAGGGGGGCGTTTGGGCCCTAACGCCAGGCCTGCCCTGGCTTTAAGGGGGCGTTTGAGCCCAAACGCCTGGGTCCCGATGTCAAGTCAATTCCGAGTTTTGAAGAGTTTAAGTGTTTCCCGGTTGGAATAAAAGTCTCCTACACGTTTAGGGTTTGTCCTAAACGTATAAATAGACCCCAAAACACAACTTGAAAAGGGAGATTTAGAAGGGAGGAAGCCATTGAAGAGAGGTCAAACATCGATTTGTACAACTTTTATTCATTACTTTGTAATTTAATTATGCAAGTTATTTT
>ML384851.1:0-13725 GCA_005239525.1 Nicotiana knightiana
TGTCACTTTAAGTGGAAAAACTCCCATACCCCCTTTGGGGCGTATAAAATAGGAGGTGTGACAAGTTCATTGTTGTCTTGCGTAGAGGCGACGTTAGACTCCATCACGGCCTATAGGAAAATTTAGTCGTGACGGAGTTCTATAGATATATTGGATATTAATGAACTGTTTGGTGAAAAAAGAATGGTTTGGGAGGTCATTTATGTCAAGTACTACTAGTAGTTCCAAAATCGACAAAAGTAGAGGATGTAAAAATTAGCTTGTCAATGTTATAATTATGACCTCAAATGAAAAAAATTCAACTGACAAGAAATTAAAGTAAGAACAGATCCAGTATTCAATGTCTTCCTGAACACTTGGTAAGCAATTCCAATGATAATAGTAGTGCATTTAATAAGAGAAATATTTCTATCATTAGATTAAACTGCATTTTGTGCAAATCATATGATAGAATTAGAAAGATATCTTAGCTAGCATAATGAATATGTTGATCAACTAAAATAAAAGGTTGATTGCAATTTTTTTGTAATGACCCGGCCGACCTTTTTGAGTATTACAACCTCGTTTTCCCATTTACTAAATATTTAATGCTCAATTGTGATGATGTGATTTGTCGGGAAGTTTTGGAATGAATTGTAACACTTAAATCCAACATTTAAAGCTTAAGTCGAAATAGTTGACTAGATGTTGACTTATGTGTAAACGATCCTGGAATAGAGTTTTGATGATTCCAGTAGCTCCGTATGGTGATTTTGGACTTGTGTGTCCAAAATATATTTTGAAGTTTGTGGTTCATTTGACTTGGAATGGCGAAATTAGGAAATGAAAGGTTTGGAAGTTTGACCGGGAGTTGACTTTATTGATATCGAGGTAGGAATCCAATTCTGAAATTTTTTAATAGGTCTGTTATGTCATTTATGACTTGTGTGAAAAATTTGAACTCAATCAGATTTGATTTGATAGGTTTTGGCATCGAATGTAGAAGTTGGAATTCGTTAGTTTTCATTAGGCTTGAATTGGGATGCGATTCATGGCTTTAGCGTTGTTTGATATGATTTGAGGCCTCGACTAAGTTCATATGATGTTTTTGAACGTGTTGGTGTATTTGGTTGAGGTATCGGGGGCCTCGGGTGAATTTCGAATGGTTAACGGATCAAAATTTAGACTTAAACAACTGTTGGAAATTTTTGCCTTCTGGTGCAATCGTACCTACATACTTTTGCTCATAGGTGCGAGCTCGCAGAAGCGAGCATGACATTACAAAAGCGGACTTGGATAGGGAAAGTAGGGATCGGAGGTGCGCATGGCTAACCACAAAAGCAGACACTTATCTGCGACGGGACGATCACAGAAGCGGAAAATGGGAGGGCAGCTAGTTTCGTAGAAGCGGCAGTGTTGACAGCAGAAGCGAGTCCGTAGAAGCGAACTTCTGTCTGCAGACGTGAGCAGTCACATAAGCGCAATCCTCTCTCGCACCTGCTAGACAACATAAGTGGCTAAGTGAGTTGCAGGTGCGGAACCCTGGGCAGTATACATTTCGAAAGGGGTCCGAGCTTTTGCCATTTTTGGACCTTTCAAGCACGGGTTGGGGCGATACTTGAGCAAGATTTCAGGGTAATTCTTGAGGTAAGTCACTTGTGATCATTTTTACTCGATAACATTGAATTATCATTGAATATTCCGACTAGATTACGTGTTTTTGAGGTGTAATTCGATAAATTAAGCCTGGAAATTTGAAAATAAGATTTGAGATTTGGAGGTCGAGTTGATGTCAGAATTTTGTAAAATTGGTATGGCTGGACTCGTGGTTGAATGGGCGTTCATATTCTGTAACTTTTTTCGGGTTCCGAGGTGTGGTCCTCACTATTGATTTTTGAGTTGATTTTCATATTTTATTGGAAAATTTAGTATTTTCACATGGAATTGATTTCAATAATTCGTGTTCACTGTATCGAATTAATTGTGACTAGATACGAGGCATTTAGAGGCCAATTAGCGAGACAAATGCTTATTAGAATAAAGAATTTCACTGTTTAAGGTAAGTAACACTTCTAAACTTGGTTAGGGTATAAATCCCTGAATTACGTGTTATATAATTTGTTTGGAGGTGATGCACATGGTAGGTGACGGGCGTGTGGGCGTGCACCATAGAACTTGTGACTTAAATAAGTTCCGTGGAATTTCATAATCAAAGAATCATGTCATTATCCACATATCCTCCACGTGTTAGAGAAATTGACCTGGGACTCGTATTAAAGATCATGTTTAGGCTACATGGCGCTATTTTAGGACCCATGATGTGCCGAAGAATTTTGGCACATTTAATACCAAATTGCTTAGATTATAGTTGTTTTAAAGAGAACTTACCTTTTATACTTATGGAATTTTGATGTTTTGCAGTGCATGAGGCTTAAACACTCAAGAACATGGAAAAGAGATCAAAAAGGTGAAAAGGTGAGGAAAAGAGCAAAATGCGATCGCATAATTAACAAGAGGAGACCGCATATCGGCTATCCGGACCGCAGAATGCACAAAAGGATCGCACAGTTCAATAGAATGTTTGGCAAAATTTTAAAGAAAAAATGCGGTTCATTATGCGATCGCATAACTAGTTTGCAAGACGCAAAATGGACCACAAATCTCCAACACCAGGAGCCAAGCTCAGAAACGCGATGCAACTCTACAATCGCATATCACAAATGCGAATCGCACATCAACTATGCAGTGACGCAACTGGAACCTAGGGTTTTCATATGCGATGGTTTCGTTAAGAATGTGAACCGCATTACTGTTATGCGACAGGAATGCGGTCGCATAGTAGACCTGGAAGGGCAATTTTGTCCGTTTTTTACCCCGAGCTTGATCCCATTATAAATAGATTTAGTGGGGTTCTGTGGGTCAGTTTGTCTAGTTTTAGAGCTACAATACACACTTTGAATATTCCTTTCTTTTGGAACCTTTAGAAGTGAAGATTCCTCCATTTTTGTAAGCTTCATGACATTAAATACTCTCATCTTTTTGTCTTTAAGCATGAGTAGCTAGTCTTAAATACTAAGGTTGTGGAGCCTAAATGGGTGTTATGTTATTGGGTATTTAACATTGAATATATATATATATATAATAGTTGATTGGTATTTATTTACTTCTCATTTTTCATTTATTTTTGGTGGTTGCAAACATTGACAAATGCCATTAATTCTTTCTTAGCTTGGAAAAGTGAGTTAGGATTGGTAGGAGTAAATATCAAAGACTCAAGGCTTTAAACCTTGTTTAATAAAATTGCTTAGGAATAAGTGGGTTTTATTTGGTATTAATTGATTAATCTTCATTTTAACTCTTTTATATTTGGGAAAATCATAAAGAGGAAATACTACCCTATTATTGGGAAATATCGGGTGGTCACGTAGAAATCATTTGCATATCTAAAGAACCTTCCATTAAAAATATATCATATTAATACCTATTAGCATTACACCTCATTGACGGGAACACAACCTTGGTTTAGTTAATCACATAAATTACAACTCTAATTAATCATACTTGTCATTATTGCAATTAAATTATTACAAAAATCAATTCCCATATTCTTGTTACATTAAACGAATAGAGATATGATTTAAGTTGAGATTCGCACTACCAAAGTAATCTTTTCACACCTATTCCCTGCGGGATTCGACCCCAACCTTGTTGGGTTATTATATTTGACTTCGACCGCTTTACACCATTTTAAGGTGTAAATTTGAGCATATCAAATTTTGGCGCCGTTGCCGGGGAATACGGTTTTGAAATTACTAGATAGTGTGTACTTTAATTGATATCTTTTTCTATTCCATCACATGTTGCTCGTTTTGTTTGGTGTACTAGGTGTCAATGGCCAACGTTGAGTACGATGAAGAGGAGAACCCTTTCGCCGACATCGAAGAATACATTGATGACACCAATGTTATCCTCCCTCCAGTGGTGGGTGCCTCTACATTCAAAGTGGATCATGGGATGATTCTAATGCTAAAAGCGGAAGGATTATTCCATAACTCAATGGATGATGATCCAACGCAACACCTAAGGAATTTCTTGGGTGTATGCGCCATGCAAAAACAAACTAATGTGACAAATGATGTTTTGAGCTTGCGAGTACTCAAGTACTCGTTGGCGGGAGAAGAAAAAAATAGCTTCAAAACTTACATCCTCAATCCATCACATCATGGCCTGAATTTTTCCGAGCCTTCTTAGCAAAGTGGTTCCCAGATAGCAAAAATTCAGAGCTTAGAGATAAAATATTTTTCTTCAAGAAATTTCTAGGGGAGAACTTACACGAGGCATGGGACCGGTTCAAGCTATACCTAGTGAGATCACCAAATCATGGGTTCCCAGACCAGATTTTGATGGAGAAATTCTATATGGGTTTGGACCCACTATCCCAGTCCATTGCTAAAAATGTCGTAGATGGGTCATTCATGGACAAGTCATTCACAAGGATTACTCAAATTCTAGACAAAATGGCAAAGCATAATCAAGCATGGCACTCGGAGGATGCTAGCGGTGGCATTTCCTATGGTACTCCCTCTCTTACCAACATGATTAAAGACAATCAAGAGAGATACCAATTGATTGCCGGTCTTGCTACCAACATTGATGTGTTGACAAAGATGTTTGCTGAGAGTCAAACAAAAAAGGTAAATATGGTGGGAGATATGCAATCGATGGGAAGTCAAGAATTTGAAGAAGCCAATTATTTCCAAAATTCTCAAGGTGGTTTCCGCCAACAAAACAATTGAAGGCCAAACCCGCAAGGGCAAGGCCAACAAAATTGGCAAAATGATCAAGGTGGTCAAGGATCTTGGAACAACAACAACAATTATGCCAATAGAAGTTCCAACCCTTATGTTCCACCAAGAGGACAATATTCCAACTCCTCATAATACAAGGAGGGGCCGTCGAATGAGTCCAAAATGGAAGGGATGCTAGAAAGAATCTTGCAAAATCAAGAGCGAAGTGATGCAACAATGAAGAACATGTCCGAGGTAGTGGGATCACACACCGCCTCCATTCAAAAACTCGAGATGCAAATGAGAGATTTGTCACGAGAACAAACTTCCAAGCTAAAGGGTATTCTTCTGAGTGACACTATTGTCAACTCAAAAGGTGGTGCAAGCGGACCATCTTCTCATTGCATGGCCACCACCACTAGAAGCGATAAGGTGCTTCAAGACGAAAGTGAACAAGTGGTTGATATAGAAAATCTTGATCAAGAAGTGGAAGCACAAGTTAATTGCCGGTTGTTATTGAAATTGAGAAGGCCTCCCAAGAGGTAAAAATCCAAGAAGCAAAGCATGGAGAGGTTAAGGAAAAAGTGCAGGAGACTCCAAAAGCTCCTCCACCAATTCCTCGACCTACTCTTCCATTCCCTCAAATGCTTGCACGAAGGGTGGACGATGGCAAGTTTGAAAAGTTCTATGACACCTTGAAACAATTGTCGGTAAACATTCCCTTTTTGGAGGCTTTCCAGGAAATGTTGGGGTTTGACAAATACTTGAAAGATTTGATGACCAAGAAGAGAACTGTAAAGAATGAAGTGGTGAACTTGACTCATCGGGTAAGTTCGATAATTGCTACAACCACCGTTAAAAAAAAGGAGACCCGGGAGCATTCACTATCCCATGCACCATCGGGTTGAGAGACTTTGCTAGAGCACTTTGTGATAACGGGGCTAGCATTAATTTGATGCCTCTTGCTATATACAACCAAGCGGTATTAGGGTTTCCATGACCCACTAGCATGAGATTGCAAATGGCCGACCGATCAATTAAGAAACCCTTGGGTATTGTTGATGATGTCTTGGTAAAGGTGGGGAAGCTCCTTCTCCCGGTCGATTTTGTCATTTTGGATTGTGCGGTAGACAAGGAGATTCCTATCATCTTAGGAAGACCATTCCTTGCGACGGGAAGAGCTTTAATGGACTCGGAACGACATGAAATTAAGTTCCGAGTGAATGATGAGGAAGTCACCTTCCAAGCTAGCAAGGGTTTGAAATTGCCAAGTGCATACGAAGGAATCTCGGTCATTGATGTAGTTGATGAGGTTGGAGATTCTATTGATATGAAGATGGAAGAAGAATGCCTCGGCAAGGCTTTGGCGGAAATCTTGGTGAACTTTTATGGTGAAGACATCAAGGGGTATGTTGAAATAGTGAACGCATTTGAAGGACGTGGGTCCTATACATATGCACCAAAGAAGCTATCTCTTGACTTGGAGAATCGAGCTACTCCTCCCATAAAACCTGCAATCATTGAGCCACCACAACTTGAGCGCAAACCACTTCCATCACACTTGAGGTACAAATTTCTCGGTTCTAATAACACTTTACCGGTAATTGTTTCGTCTTTGTTGAATGATGTGCAGGTTGATGAATTGTTGAATGTCTTGCGGGAGCACCGACAAGCACTTGGATGGAAAATTGCGGAAATCCGAGGAATCCCCGCTGGGATATGTGAGCACAAAATTCACTTAGAAGAATGGAGAAAGACAAGTGTAGAACATCAAAGAAGGTTAAATCCTTCAATGCAGGAAGTGGTCAAGAAAGAAATTATCAAATGGTTGGATGCCGGAGTTGTCTACCCCATTGCGGATAGTCCATGGGTCAGTCTGGTACAATGTGTACCAAAGAAGGGGGTCATGAAGGTGATTCACAATGAAAAGAATGAGCTTATCCCCACACGGACGGTCACCGGATGGAGAGTATGCATGGATTATCGGAAGCTCAACAATGCCACGTGCAAGGATCATTTCCTTATGACTTTTATTGATCAAATACTTGATCGTCTAGTGGGAAGATCCTTCTACTGCTTCCTCGATGGGTATTCCGGTTATAATCAAATCAATATAGCCTTAGAGGCCCAAGAGAAGACCACATTCACTTGCCCGTATGGAACTTTTGCCTTTAGCCGGATGCCGTTTGGTTTGTGCAACGCTCCGGCTACCTTTCAACCATGTATGATGTCCATCTTCTCTGACATGGTGGAAGATTTCCTAGAGGTCTTCATGGATGATTATTCGGTGGTCGACTCTTTTGAGCATTGTCTTGATAACCTGAGACAAGTGCTCAAGATATGTGAGGAGTCCAACATCATGCTTAATTGGGAAAAATGCCACTTCATGGTGGATGAAGGCGTTGTCTTAGGGCACAAGATATCAGAACATGGCATTGAAGTTTACCGGGCAAAGATTGAAATCATCTCAAAACTTCCTCCACCAACATCGGTAAAGGGTATTCGAAGCTTTCTAGGGCACGCAGGATTCTATCGGCGTTTTATCAAGGACTTCTCTAAAATTTCAAATCCTATGTGCAAGCTCCTTGAGAAAGACGCCAAGTTCGTGTTTGATGACAAATGCCTTAAGGAGTTTGAGGAGCTCAAAGTGAAGCTCACCACGACACCTATTATTGTCACACCAGATTGGTCTCTTCCATTCGAGCTCATGTGTGACGCCAGTGGTGTAGCAATTGGAGAAATCTTGGGTCAGCGGCATAGCAAGGTTCTTCATCCGATTTATTATGCAAGCAAGACACTCAATGGTGCAAAAATGAACTATACGGTGACGGAGCAAGAGCTTCTTGCGATTGTATATGCTTTTGAGAAGTTTCGAGCTTATTTGTTGGGATATAAGATGGTGGTCTACACTGACCATGCCGCACTTCGATACCTCAGGGCAAAGAAAGATTCCAAGCCAAGACTAATCCGGTGGGTCCTCTTGTTACAAGAATTTGATTTTGAAGTCAAGGACCGAAAGGGCACCGAGAACCAAGTGGCGGACCATCTCTCTAGACTTGAATAAGACGGGAGACCAAAGGATGATCTTGATATCAATGATGCCTTTCCTGATGAGCATATCTTGGCATTATCTTCTTCCACCACTCCTTGGTACGCCGACATTTCCAACTACTTGGTTAGTTACCTAATCACAGATGATTTCGAAGCATACCAAAAGAAGAAGTTCTTAAGAGAGTGTATGCAATGTTATTGGGATGAGCCATTCTTGTTCCGGATCTGTGCGGAAAACATTATTAGAAGGTGTGTTCCAGAGGAAGAAATGATGTTAATTCTGAAAGCATGCCATGACTCACCGGTGGGTGGTCATCACAGAGGAAATTGGACGGCGGAAAAAGTGCTTGAATGTGGTTATTATTGGCCGTCCCTTTATCATGATGCCAACCAAATGGTCAAATCTTGTGACCAATGCCAAAGACAGGGATCAATCTCCAAGAGACATGAAATGCCTATGAACTTCGTAATGGAGGTTGAAATTTTTTATGTGTGGGGCATTGACTTTATGGGGCCCTTTGTGAGTTTCTGTGGTATGAAGTACATTCTGGTAGCTGTGGACTACGTGTCCAAATGGGTTGAAGCCATTTCCTTTCCAAACAATGAGGCAAAAAGTGTGACTGTGTTTTTAAAAAAGAATATATTCACGAGGTTTGGAACTCCTAGAGCCATTCTTAGCGATGGTGGTTCTCATTTATACAACAAATCTTTCACTCGGCTGCTAGAGAAGTATGGTTTCAAGCACAAGGTAGCCACTCCTTATCATCCCCAATCAAGTGGACAGGTAGAAGTCTCCAATCGGGAAATCAAGAACATTCTAGCAAAGACAGTGAATACAAACAGGACCGACTGGTCAAGGAAGCTGGATGATGCATTATAGGCATACCGCACGGCGTACAAAACTCCCATTGGTACTTCTCCCTACCGGTTGGTGTTCGGTAAGGCTTGTCATCTACCTGTGGAACTGGAACACACGGCCATGTGGGCTCTGAAGAAGTTGGATTTGGACTGGACTGAAGCTGCAAACTTGAGGCTAACTCAACTCAACGAAATGGAGGAATTATGTTTCCATGCTTATGAAAGTGCAGCTATGTATAAGGAAAAAATGAAATTTGTCCATGACAAGAAGATTTTGAAACGGTAGTTCAAGTCCGGGGACTTGGTGTTGCTTTTTAACTCAAGACTCAAACTATTTTCGAGCAAGCTCAAATCAAAATGATCCGGTCCTTTCAAAGTAGTATATGTGTCCCCATTTGGTGTTGCGGAATTAGCAACTAAGGACGGGTTCCACACTTTCAAAGTAAACGGCCAACGCATCAAACACTACCTAAGCACATATGGAGAGAGGCATGCGGTAGAGCAATTGGCTCTCAAGGATAGTCATTTCCCTATCGATGAGTGAATTCAAAAGAATGCAAACTTCGTCGTGCCGAGACGTTAAATCACGCGCTTCATGGGAGGCAACCCATGTGTGGTAACATTCTTGTCTCTTTTAAATTTTGGTTTTTGAGTAAAATAGGGTTCTTTGAGCATTGTAACTATTTAAAAAAGTAAAAAAAAAAATCCAGTTTTCGAAACAAATGCGATCGCATTTGCGCTATGCGGACCGCATTCATATCGCATACCTGAGCAGTGAGTTTGCCATTTTTGGATAGATGAAATGCGATGCCAATGTGCACTATGCGAACCGCATTTCTGTTATGTGATCGCATAGTTCATCGCATTGTGAACCATGGGTAAGCCCATGAATACGCCTCTGCATAACCAGTATGCGGTCGCATACTGAGCTATGCGGCCAATTTTCCATCGCAGATCCACCAGGTAAGTGCCCTACCCTTTTCGCATTTTCTAATCCCCTACACTCTCACTCACCTTTCACTCTCACTCACCTTGCACTCTCAATCACCATGCACTCTCACTAACACAAAGAACACCAAAACAAACAAAAAAAATACTTACGGGGGAAGAACAACGCGTGAAAGAGAGAAGGCATAGCACAAAACAACATCTTGCTTCATTTTCATCCTCATCTAGTACGTCTATCTTCTCATCTCAATCCCTAGTAAAAATTTTCTTTTTTTTTTAGTCTAGGATTAATGTCTTTGAAATCTGGGTGTGTGTCTGCTCGTATTAGGAAGGGGCTTGGTAGGAAGTAAAAAATCGATTAGCCATTGATGGGTTGCGTGAAGCTCTGAGGACGATGAGTTCTGTGGTCTGCATACGCGTTATGCGGACCGCATTCTCAGTCGCATTCTAAACCCTAGGTCAAGTGAGGGAGCAACCACAACGCGATAGTTCTGCGATCACATAGTTGATATGCGGACCGCAGGGCCGTCACAGACATGCACAGTGTAAGCCCCAATTTAACTCGTTGTTTGCGACAAATCTGCGATCGCAGATTCAACTTTGCGGTAGGTTATGGGATCGCATAGTAGTATCACTATTTTTTGTGTTTAACTTTGCGATGACTATGCGAACCGCATAATGGATATGCGATCACATATGTCATCGCATTGTTGATTCTTTCAAGCAGTTAGCAACTTTGCGACAGGTTTGCGGTCCGCATAGTGGTTATGCGATCGCATAACCTGTCGCATAGTGGATTTTTCCAGTCAAACTTTTGCTTATGTCTACTACACCACTCACACATATTTTCTTTGCAGATATACCTCGCAAACATATACCTTCCGCCAGTAAAAGGGCCTCCTCACTCCGGCAAGCACCTCCGGTAAAACGTTCACGTCAAGTACCCCTGCTATCTATTGATGCACATTCTTTCCAGTCTGATGAGGAGGAAACTTTGCCGGAGGTTAATCTAATGGCTAAGGCAAGAAGGAAACGGGGTGATGATGATCAACTCAGGTTCCCACTCCCTAACTCCAGATCTCTGTATAAAGCGGGGCTTGAAAAGCGGAAGATACTGGCGGAGAAGCACTTGAGTCTCAATGGCCTCCAAGAACAATATCCCCACATTCTAGCAAACATCAAGCATAGAAAGTGGAAGTGCTTCACAGAGCTGCTCGGGGAGTATAATGAAACAATCGTGAGGGAATTCTATGCCTCCTACAGGGCCTCCAGGAATGCTCACCACAAATGCAACAAGATATTCAGTAAACAGGTTTTGGTTGGGGGAAGGAAGTACCATGTCACACAGCCGCCATCCATGCTCATTACTTTTCAGCAGGGTGCCCGAGCACGGCTGAGTATACTGCCAAATTAGCCAACAGAGATGGCGAACGTGCTTGGGACCTTGGGTTGCATCTGTGATTGCCAGAGGGACCCCATCCTGGATTGACCCTAAGTACAAAATCTACAAGGAGTATCTTACAAGAGAGGGGAGATTCTGGCTCAGCTTCGTCACTTCACGCTTGGTGCCAACCAGAAATGAGACAGAAGTAAGCATTGAGAAAGCTATTCTCATTGCTTGCATTATGACTGGGATCATGATTGATGTGAGTGACATCATCTTCAGGGAGATAGGAGTCCGGGCATGGTAGAAACAGACATCATTCCCTTTCCCAGGTTTTATCACAGCCCTCTGCAGGGTTGCAAAGGTTCCTTTGATGCCACATTCTGACAGGAAAGGCCAAGCGGAGAAAGACATCGACATCACTCGCATTAGTGATGTTGTGCCAAAGGTAGCTGTTACTCCTCCAGATATTCAGATTCAGATTCCTACCGAGGCAGATCTCTCCGACTCCCAGACTCCTATGGCACCTCAGACTGCAGAGGCATCCACTGGCGCTCCACAGCCTATCCCTAGAGCCAGTGCTCCGCCACCGGTTGCACTGCCAGTTCTTTCACATCTTGGTCTCCGAGCTCATCACACCAATGTTAGGTAGACAAGCTCCTGAATGACCTTCCCATACTTATCAGGCAGGCCCTGGCCCTTATGCAGTCATCAGTGACGGCCTTACAGCAGCAACATGTATCTTACGAGGGTCGCCTGAAGGTGCTCGAGGCTAGAATTGAGAAGATAGAGCGTGGTAAGGTTGGAGACCTACCAACGCTCCATGTCGATGTGACTACTCTGAAGACTGAGCTACACAAGCTACAGAATTTGGAGTTTGATTTCTCGTCCTTCCTTCCCAAGGAAGGAGAGCAGGGAGCGGGCACTTCTGAGACTGGGATGGATTTTGACTTCTCTGCACTGATGAAAGCCCAGACAACCCCGACTGTTGGAGCCTCGCATCCTTCACCTCCCTCTGCACCAAGTGAGATACCTTCTGGGGAGGATTCCGGACATTCTACAACGTCCGAGGATAAGGAGACTGACGAGGAGGCTATTGACTCAGGGTCGGATGATGATGAGGGCCCTCAGGAGAAGGGCAAGGGGGTTGCCATCACCACAGCTGCAGAGGAGGAAGAGAATGCTCAGATGCGGATTGCAATACAGAGATCCTTAGCTAACAGAGCTGCTCCAGTAACATCCTCAGCCATTCTTCCATCAGCAGGCAGGGCCAGCAGCTCTCAGACCACTTCTTCAGCGTCTGGACACTTGGAGACCTCTCCACCTATAGCAGCAGTCACCCATCCAGCTGAGTTTTCAGCAGCTCCTACACCACCGGTAGCAGTCATGCCTCCAGCTGGGACTTTGGCAGGCCCAGTTCCACTGGCAATCATTGACCCCTCTGACACCCCGCAGGCTACTGACTCCCGCAGCGCCTAGTGCGCCCCAAGGAGCCCCTGACTCTATTTTACATTTCTTATGCATTGGGGACAATGCATGCTTTTTAGTTGGGGGTTGAAGGGTAGCCTTTTATAGGTATCTTTTGTGACAATTTGTGCATTCCTCAAACTTTTGTACTTGTTTCCCTTTGTGTTATATGTAATCTTTCAAGTTTATCGGCAAACTCTTGTACATACTTATGTTGTTGACCATTAACTTGTATTGTCCTCGTTCATATGTTATTTGTGTGTATATAAAAAACAAAATAATTAAAAAAACAAGTAGATAATACTATGCATGTCTTCAGTAGTAATTAACAATGAATCCCCCTTGGTTTTTCTTCGCCAGGTTCTTTTCCAAGGGTGTAATAGTAGAACCATGGCAGTAGGATGAAACGTATTGACCGGTGTGGTGTAAAGTGTCTTGTCTCAAGCATGTGTGTTTGTAAATAACCTATACCCTTCTTTAAAAAAAAAAAGGCAATCTGATGTGTGAACTTGAGGCTCGCTTTTTGACCCTATGTGTACTTAGAATTATACATGTAAATATGATGAAAGCTTTAAGTTGTCAAGCCTTGACTCGTGAGCTAAAACCATGTTGAACCAAACAGTCATGTGTCGTGTGTGTTAGATTCTGTATCAATAATTCTTGTGTTTACTTCTGTCAACTAGAACTTGCCCAGTTGGGTTTTCAATGCTAATAACAAGTACATTTAGTTGGAGAGATGACCTTAAGCATTCTTTGTGATTTGGAAAACCCAGTAAGCCTTTCAAGCTACCCAATATTTTCATGATTATCACTAGTTTCCCATTTGAGCCTTTAGACTTTTTGTTGGACATCTCATTACAAACCTTTCCCGTTTTGTAAAATAATTCCCTCTTTTGAACTCATCCCTCCTTGAATATTGAGAATGAGGCAAAAAGTCTAAGTTGGGGTTTTTATGTCAAAGTGGAGATTGGTAAGGTTGTACATTGAGTGTAGAATACATACCTCAAAAGATTCATGTAAAAATTATNAATATTTTCATGATTATCACTAGTTTCCCATTTGAGCCTTTAGACTTTTTGTTGGACATCTCATTACAAACCTTTCCCGTTTTGTAAAATAATTCCCTCTTTTGAACTCATCCCTCCTTGAATATTGAGAATGAGGCAAAAAGTCTAAGTTGGGGTTTTTATGTCAAAGTGGAGATTGGTAAGGTTGTACATTGAGTGTAGAATACATACCTCAAAAGATTCA
>ML384852.1:0-48414 GCA_005239525.1 Nicotiana knightiana
ATATAAAAGGCACCGGCTTAGGCATAGTCTTGATATCACCCACGGGTGAAAAGACATGGCAAGATATCAAGTGTTATCCTATAACTAACAATGAAGAAGAGTACGAAGTTGTTATTGCAGGGCTTGAACTCACACAGGGGATCTCAATTGAGAAAATTGTGATCAACATCGACTCCCAACTGTTAGTAAATCAGATACAGGGGACTTACGTCGCTCGAGAAACTAGAATGCAACAGTATCTTGAAAAAGCACGAGAGCTCTTGAGACAATTCAAAAGATGGAAGGTAATACAAATACCTAGAGAGGAAAATGCAGAAGCAGATGCACTAGCTAACCTCGCAGCAGTCACGAAAGTAACGAACAATAACAATACAATTGTCGCTCAACTATTTCCTTCAATAATAGACCAAGAAAGGAATGAGGTAACTTTCAACAACCTAACCTAGGACTGGAGAAACGAAATTCTTATTTTTTTATAGAATGGCACCGTACCTGAAGACAGGAAAGAATCTCAAGCACTTTGCTGCAAAGTTGCACGGTAGTACCTTATTTGCAACTCACTTTATCACAAGATGTTCGGAGGACCCCTAGCTAAATGCCTCGGACCTAACCAAACGGAATTTGTGATGAAAGAAGTCCACGAAGGACACTATGGAAATCACTCAGGGGCAAGATCCTTAGTGAAAACACTAATCAGAGCCGGATACTATTGGCCTAAGATGGAAGAAGAAGCCAAGAATTTTGTATCCAAATGTGAAAGATGCCAGAGGTTTTCCAATAACATGCATCGACCAGCCGAATTATTACGTCAAATAATACCCCCATGTCCTTTCATGAAATGGGGTATGGACATAGTGGGACCTCTTCCCACAGCTAAAGGACAGGTACGGTTTTTACTCGTGCTAACCGACTATTTTACAAAATGGGTAGAGGCAGAAGCGTGCAAACAAGTGCGAGAAAAGGTAGTTAAAAGCTTCTTATGGCGAAAAATAATATGCCGTTTTGGAATACCAAAGGAAATCGTGTGTGATAATGGCCCACAATTCATAGGCTCGCAAATCACATAATTCTTCGAAAGTTGGCAAATCAAGCGGATCACTTCAACGCCGTACCACCATGGGGCTAATGGTCAAGCTGAGTCAACTAATAAGGTCATCATCAACAATCTAAAGAAGCGGCTGGATAAAGCCAAAGGAAACTGGCTTGATGAGTTATCAGTGGTACTATCGGCATACAGAACAACTTCAAAGATAGCCACGGGAGAAACTCCGTTCACACTTGTTTATGGCTCAGAAGCCTTAATACCTGTGGAGATTGGCAAACCAAGCATAAGGTTCACAACAACCATGGAAGGTGAAAACGACGATGAATTAAGGACCAACCTGGACCTGCTCGAACCACGGAGAGAAGCAGCATTGATACGGATGAAAGCTCAAAAACAAATCATAGAGCATTATTACAACCGTAAAGCTCATCTCAGGTACTTTAAGATTGGGGACTTCTTCCTCAAAAAAGTATTTCAATCAACGAAAGAAGCAAGTGTAGGAAAGCTAAATCCAAACTGGGAAGGACCTTACAAAATCCGAGGTATAGCTGGAAAAGGCGCATATGAGTTTGAAGCCATGGATGGAAGAGTTCTACCAACAAGCTGGAACGCCATCCATCTAAAGAAGTATTACTTCTAAAAGAAAAGAATACTCCCCGTCAGGTATCACCCATTCGATTTTATTTTTTGAACATTTAAAGATTTTACTAACTTTTTTAGATGATAGGCACAAAGTTAACCCATCACCAGATGATGATATTAGACCTTAAAAGACGCGGGGAAATAACACAATTCCCAGTCTAGGATTACACTTTCTGATGGATGTTTTAAAAGGGTTAAGCAGTCATCATCTAAAAAACTATATACCTTCGAGTCCAGAATGTTNAAAAGAAATTTACATCTTTATACTTATTCAAAGTTGTTTTAACAAAAACAGTTAGGGGTAAAAGATCATCATCAATGTACTCATTCAAATAAACTGTTCTGAAATAAAACAGTTATGCATGAAAAGATCTAAATCCTTGTATTTTTTCAAGAAACTGTTATCAAATAAAAACAGTTACGAATAAGAAAACATTTCCCTCGCACTTATTAGAAAACTGTTTCCCAAAACAGTTGTAGGTAAAAACCCCAATCTTTACAAAAATTATTACTAATAAAAAACAGTTTTCCTTGTATTAATATCGAAAAACTGTTACCCATGAAAAACAGTTATGAAATACAAGAGTATATCAAATCTGTTAAACAAAAACAGTTGCAAGCATGAGTTTTAGACGATAATCAAACACATGTAAAATGTCATGGAAGTTCAAACAAGAAAAACTTTCCTTGGAAACATTCTTAAACATGTGTAAAATTCCTATCACTCTATTGCATTATCATGAAGTTTAGACGTCTTCTTCATGCCAATTACAAAGGGTCCTCTTCCATAAACTATGCCTATTACAAAAAGGCACACATTTAATATGACACCATGCCTATTACAAAAAGGTACGAGTAGTCTAAAGCATTTCCCATGCAAAACTCGAAGGTAAAACTAAAACCTCAAAAAATGAAGCAAAAGACTTAAAGAGTGAAATAGAAACTCAACAAAAGTCGAACTAACATTTATATATTAAAAAGACTAAAACTAAGTATTAACTTATACTTAGCCATATAAAATTTTTATATACATTGTGGTGCCCCTAAGTTATCATTTGGGGACTTTAAGGAAATTCAAATTTACCCCTGATGGGACTGGGGGTAACCACCAATTGATACAAACAAAAAGGGGGGGGGATAAACCAACTAAATCTTTTCAAGAGAGAGATTGACTTCAGTGGCAGAAGGACCGGGAGAAACTGGGGATGAAGAGACATGAGCGGCTGGAATCTCACCATCAGGTGAAGAGAGGTTATGACCTTGTTGAGCCTTCTCTATGGCTTCCTTAGTTTTGGCTATTTCAGCACTAAGGTCAAAACCCTCTTGACTCATTTCCACCAATGTGTCAAGGTGAGAATTCATATAGGCCGAACTCACATCGACAGTAGCCACCTCTTCCAAATCTTCATAATCATTTGCCCACACTTGACTCAGCTCTCAATCCGTCCTTCTCCGCCTCCGCAACTTCATGGGCGGCCCTTAATGGAACAATCGACTCATCTAAAGTTTGATCTTTTTCTAAAGCCCTACAAAGGTCTTCTTGAGTACGAGTGAGTGATTGCACGAGCTAACCTGAGTATTCCTCCTTCTGCCCCAACAAGTTCTTCAAGTCTCTAATCTCCTCTGAGGCACGGGACAACTGCTCTGCGAACAAAGACTCCAGAACACTCTTATCTTTATCAGCCTGACTGCAAGAAGCCCTCTCCACTGCCAGTTTTGCTACCATGAGTCTCATATACCGCTTCAAGGTACTCCTTTCCTCTTCTAAAGCATCCATGTCAATCCTTAGGCTATCATATTGTGCTCTCCAACTATCAACATCGGCCTGCAACTCTTTTGTCTCTTGGTCTGTGTTTGAAATCCTCTTCATAAGTTCCATGCCTATAAGGTTAATCTACAAGAAATAAACCAGTCAGATATGGTAAATCTCATATACGAGAGTGAAAGAGGATAACTTGCATCATACCTTCAAAGAAGTATGCACGACCTCATTGGCCCATGTAAGAGCACCGTGGCTGGCTAGCTTTGCTTTCTCAGAGGGACCTATCAAAGGCTTGATCCACACTTCGGGCTCACCCATTTTCTTGAAAATATTCCCCTCATCTGGAACCTCTATTACCACCTTCCGCATCTCTCTACTGGAAGACCCTACTTCCCTAACTGAAGGCATGGAAGCAGGCTGAGATGGAACAATAACAGGCACGGAAGGTTGAGGAGCTGGAGAAGCCACGGGCAAAGCAGCAGGCATAGAGAGTTGAAGAGTTGAAGAAGTTACAGGAAAATCAACAGCAGAAGTTGAAATAGCCAAAGGAACAGACAAAACAGCTTCTCTCAAAGAAGCAGGAAAGACATCAGTCAAAGGGACGTCGTCAGGAGCAAGATCAACACCCTAATGAATAGGGGAATGTGAAATATCATCAAGGATAGGGGGCTCAATCACAGACACGGAAGTCAAGGTTAAGGCTGTAAGCTCATCATCTAAAACCATTCGCCTTCTCCGTGGCATGTGCACTAAAGCACCCTCTTCTTCTTCTTCTACGGAACGAGACTCACTAATTTTCCTCTTCGAGGAAGATGAACCAACTATAATTTCCTGGGCCTGATCCAAGGACATCTTTGTATAGATGAAGCAGACACCCCAGGAGCAGAGAACCCTATTAAAAAGGGAAAAAAGTTAAACGACAAAAAAAGAAAAAAAAAAGACTCGAGTAAGGGAAGAAGCAAGAACAAGAGCTTCACTTACCGTGGGTCTTTACGTGCCAACCATATCTCCCAACGAGGTATTTCCAAGATCTTTCTTCTGAAGGAGCAACAGACAACAATTTTTCTACATAATCACGAATACCGGAGACATTCTCAACAGTATTCATGATTGCTGAAAGAAGAAAAAACAGACACGGTGTTAATAAAACATCTCATGTCAAAACAAGAAATAAACATCTCAAGCCAACCCCTATCCTTATCATCTCCAGGGGTTACCAGCACTCTTTTGCTTCTAGCAGTCAGAGTAAAAAACTCATTCACGAAATAAGGTAGGAGAGTAGAGGTGAATAAGATGGTTAAAGGTAAAAGGAATTATTTTGTGCATTGCATTTGATGTCTAGAACTTGCCCCTGTGTTTGCAAAGCAAAATAGTAGTTGTGTTCAGTCTTGGAAGTGATAAGGAGAAAGGTGCACTGTCTTGAAAAAGTAAGAGCCACTTGAATTAAAAAAAGAAAGAAAAGGAAAAAATAGTTGTATTGCTGAGGAAAAAAGTTATTTCTTGAGGTGACTCTTGATGTACTTGTGCTTAAACAAGTAGGAGGTAATATACATTGATGTGAAGGTGGAGTTTTGTTTGACATAAGTACGAGGTTTGAATGTTAAATTATATGTATTAAAGTGCTTAGGGAGGTGTAGTCACTCTTATATCTAAATGTATCCTACCCATCCCGCACCCTACATTACAATCAAATAAAGTCCTATTTGATCCTAGACTGAATGAGCTCCATTAATAGAGTAGTACACTATGGGCAAGCCTATGGTGTATTTTTGTGGCATATGAATGTTATTTCTGAGAATGAGTGAATTCTTTCTATCGCGAGCTCCTAAGTGTTCTTAAATTTTATTGTATGGAACTATTCTCTTTTGTTGTGTGAGGGAACTTGATTCATGAAGGAAAGGTATCAGTGACCTCTATTTTAGAGTAAGTGGGTGAGTTGTGAATAATGCGTGGTACTTGTAAGTCAAATCTTGAGGTGAAGATGTTACGCTTTTGTGCTTAGTCTATTTTAAGCATTCTTGCCGTGATGAGTTAGGAGAATTGTTTAAAAAAGTCGTGTCTATATAAATTGTAGTTTGATTACTCGAGGACGAGCAATGGTTTAAGTGTGGTGTGTTGATGATCGGCTATAATCCCGTAATTTAGTCTCTTATTACACTCTAAATTAATGTACTTTAATTGATTTTGAGCTTTAATCGCCAGTATTTTGCACTAATTATATGTTTTATGCCTTGTAGGAGTGATTCCGAGCTATGTAGATGTTATGGAATGAATGAAAGTGATTTTGATCTTTGAGTCAGAGTAAAAGCCCAATGAATTAAGCCGGGATCGTGTTCGGGGACCAACGGATGATAGTTAAGAAAAAACAAAAAATTGAGTAGGCATATATAGCACACTGTCTAGTAAATTGTACATAAAATTTCCTCAGAACTCCATTTGAGCTCTACAATATGTGGTTAGAAAGATAATTCAAAGGAATACAACTTTATTGTTTTATATTTTTCCAAATTCGAAACATAACAGGGTAAAAATTGCGCAGCAAGTGTGTGACCACGCAAATGGGGCAGAAAGTGTGAAAAATGCGCGTCCAATGGGCGGCTGATGCGCGGCCACGCACATCCTGTCCGGGAAAAGTGTCCTTTTTCGCGTAGGAGAAGGTATAATTGTTTGTGCCCGATCCTACTTGGTATATATACATGAAAAAGGTATTTTGAGGACTTTTGACACAGATTCAACCTAAGGAGGCAAGAACACACTAGGAGCAAGGCGGAGAATTCTTCTACGGGGTTTTTCACTTCCTTCTTCCTATTTCCATTATTGGTTATGAATTCTAGTATTGTAGTTATGCATACTATTATGATTAGCTAATTTGTTATCTAAGGTTTTGATGGAACCTCTTGGAAGATCAATTCTTGTCATGTTTTTACATAATTTAACCTTTGAATTTGTCTATTTGTTCAACTACGTGCTTATTTTAGTTGATTAAATGGCCATCGATTGAATGTGCCTATTTATTATGTGTTGCTTGAGAAAGGATGCATATTTAGGTGGTTGTTGAACAGCGTCACTCCTAACGTATGTGAGAAATTAATACAACGGGTTTAAAGGTAGGTAGCCTTGACGTAATCATAATGAGAGGTTAGATAAAGTCAACTAGCGTAGTTCGAGAGAATATGTCTAATAAATTGTTGTAGTTGCTCGAGAGAGAATTACGGCACCTAAAGTGCTCGCGACCAGTAGAGAATGCACAGGCAAAATTGTAGGGAATATAGCGGGAAATATTCCAACATTTGGGGAGATCATAACTCTAGACCTCCTAAATTTAATCTCTAACCCTTAGTGTCTTTAGTTGTTAATTTACTCCTTTAGTTTCTTAGTTAATTAGTTTGATATAAGAATCTTAATCTTTATAACTTAGAAATTCATTCGAGCTTGTCTTCTTAGCGATATTGAACAACTACGGCGAAACCTTAGTTCTCTGTGGGATTCGACTCGGACTCTAAGACCGGATTATATTTGCAGCGACCGCTTATCCTTTTTAGGATTAGAGTTGGGCGTGATCAACGTGTTATAAAACAATAAAATAAGAAGAAAAGTATTGTAGAGAAAAGTAGGGAGAGAGAATTCTTATTGATTTTGGGATGATTTATAACCGGGTAAGACCCCTCTATTTATAGGGGGAAATGAGTTAGCCACAACGTAACAAACTCTTTAGAAGATAGACATTCACTCTAATTACAATTTTATTAATAATATATATATATATATATATATATATATATATATATATATATATATATATATANTATTAACTTAAGTCAAACAGTAACTATACTGCCAAGTAAAACCTCCTCAAATACAAGATGTTGACTAAAGGAGGCAATTTTTTATTTTTTTTTTACAAAAAGAAATAATGTCAAACATCTCGGGGTAAATTTGTGGTCCTAAATTAAAAATATTATAATATATTAAAATGCTCTTGAATCTTGGGATCTTAAATTCGGCTCGGAGCTAAAGAACAACTAAATATAGAGGCATTCTTTTTTAAATAAATTTAAAAGAAGTAAGACACATAATTGAAACAAATAGAATATTTTTATCCCCCCTTTCAACTATGCATCTCTTAAATGCACGCTCTATTTGCGCCTTTATCGCTTTTCGTCTTAAAATGTAGTATTTATATAAAATGTAAATACAATATCATGTAATGGTAAAAAATTAGTTCATTAGAAATCACTGCAGCATAAGCAATCGACACCTACAATTACTTAATTTTTTAAACTAAGTATTTCTCAAAAGAATATTTTATCAAAATATTTTCCCCCATACAAAACTCACAAAGTTAAGGATATTTTAGTGTTGCGAAAAATGAGTTAAGAACCAGTATTTTATAAACCAGAAGTACTAAGCATCATCATGTACGCAAAAAATATTTAACTCATCAAAATGTTGGGAGAACTTAGTCATCTTTTTAAAGGTGTGTGAATCAATAAAATCACATAACTTTTTCTAACCTATGGCGAAAAATGAATCTGGCTTCATAGCAAATAAGGTAATATCCACTCTTATTTCTATATTGTTCTCTACTAATAAATAGGTCATGCGCTAAGAGTATTCTTCTGAAACATAAATGCTGTCAAAGGGCATTAACGAATATCATAATATTTTAAATTCTAACTCATCATTTTATTTAATAGGCTACCATATCTTCCAAATAGTCCATGTTTGCCTTTAATTTTGAAGTTTGAGGTAAGAATTGGCCACCGATTCAACTTAGGGTCAATTGAAAAAATGTGTTCCAGTAAAGTATTATGTTGTGTTACTGGCAAAATGAATCAAGATTTGTGTCGATAACTATGAATTAGTGACCGGTTTGAATTTACTATTGGACTGCAATAAAATAAACGTGCATAAAATAATTTCTAAGTTACACAAGTATTCTCCAAGCATGACATTGCTAACAGAACACACTTTTCTTAGGCATATCTAATATTTAAGTGCACAACTCATCTAGAAATGAAACAAATATAAGAAGAGCAGTAACAAATTGTTCATATATATATATATATATATATATATATATATGAACAATTTGTTACTGCTCTTCTTATATTTGTTTCATTTCTAGATGAGTTGTGCACTTAAATATTAGATATGCCTAAGAAAAGTGTGTTCTGTTAGCAATGTCATGCTTGGAGAATACTTGTGTAACTTAGAAATTATTTTATGCACGTTTATTTTATTGCAGTCCAATAGTAAATTCAAACCGGTCACTAATTCATAGTTATCGACACAAATCTTGATTCATTTTGCCAGTAACACAACATAATACTTTACTGGAACACATTTTTTCAATTGACCCTAAGTTGAATCGGTGGCCAATTCTTACCTCAAACTTCAAAATTAAAGGCAAACATGGACTATTTGGAAGATATGGTAGCCTATTAAATAAAATGATGAGTTAGAATTTAAAATATTATGATATTCGTTAATGCCCTTTGACAGCATTTATGTTTCAGAAGAATACTCTTAGCGCATGACCTATTTATTAGTAGAGAACAATATAGAAATAAGAGTGGATATTACCTTATTTGCTATGAAGCCAGATTCATTTTTCGCCATAGGTTAGAAAAAGTTATGTGATTTTATTGATTCACACACCTTTAAAAAGATGACTAAGTTCTCCCAACATTTTGATGAGTTAAATATTTTTTGCGTACATGATGATGCTTAGTACTTCTGGTTTATAAAATACTGGTTCTTAACTCATTTTTCGCAACACTAAAATATCCTTAACTTTGTGAGTTTTGTATGGGGGAAAATATTTTGATAAAATATTCTTTTGAGAAATACTTAGTTTAAAAAATTAAGTAATTGTAGGTGTCGATTGCTTATGCTGCAGTGATTTCTAATGAACTAATTTTTTACCATTACATGATATTGTATTTACATTTTATATAAATACTACATTTTAAGACGAAAAGCGATAAAGGCGCAAATAGAGCGTGCATTTAAGAGATGCATAGTTGAAAGGGGGGATAAAAATATTCTATTTGTTTCAATTATGTGTCTTACTTCTTTTAAATTTATTTAAAAAAGAATGCCTCTATATTTAGTTGTTCTTTAGCTCCGAGCCGAATTTAAGATCCCAAGATTCAAGAGCATTTTAATATATTATAATATTTTTAATTTAGGACCACAAATTTACCCCGAGATGTTTGACATTATTTCTTTTTGTAAAAAAAAAATAAAAAATTGCCTCCTTTAGTCAACATCTTGTATTTGAGGAGGTTTTACTTGGCAGTATAGTTACTGTTTGACTTAAGTTAATAGTCTGTTTGCAAAGTTTGATGTTTGTCTGTAATAAACTTTTAGTATATGCATGTATCTAATAAAAATTTGATTGTTTATCTTTATAGGTAATTTTTATTGACCAAACTTGTACGTTATTTTTTCATGTATAAAATATATACTAAAAACTTTATTTTTAGAATATTGATATTATCTTATAAACCATAATACCATTTGACTCGGCATCATGTGCAACGCACGTGCCGAGAAATTAATAAATTTTTAAAGATGAAAATATACTTTTCAAGTGTTTATAAAATATTGTCCAAACATATTATTGTAACAGTTTATTAGTTAAAAAAATCATAATCGCTACGATATTCACTTGCTTGGGATCATGCCATTGTTCTCAAAATATTTTCATACCGTTAATGCAGTTTAACACACTGTAATAAGTTATTAAGTTATCTTGTAAGTGGCGTTTTTTCCCCTTTTATGTTACTAATTCACAATAACTATAAAAAAATTATTCATGGCTACCTTTCAAGTGACTTTATTGAATAATAGAGTCTTAAAATTCTTTCCCCCCTCTTTTGGCATTTTATGATGCTAAAGTTGTCTACTTCAACTTCTAATTGAATTCTCGAAAAAGGAAAACTGCTAACTAGATGGGCCCAAAATCGACACTACTACAAAACTGTCAAAAATCGTCCACAAATTCGGACCGATTTAATTCGTCGTAACAATAGTGATCGCTAAAGTGTGGCGACCAAAGACGGTCACTTTTTCCGGCCGAAGTCAATCGGTTAATTTAACCTTTGGTTGACCACTTTAACTGGCAAATTTTGTTAGAAAAATAAATATACCGATCGAAATTGACCGGTATTATTTAAATTATTTTTTTTACTTATTTTTCAAAAGAGCGACCGATTTCGGTAGGAACTATAATTATATTCATAAATTTGCATTTCTTTTTAAATTTTAACAGACCGACCGAAATTGGTCGGAATAAATAAAAGAAAATAAAAAAGTTATTTTCGACCAACTTCGATCGGTAATTTCATATTTTTGCAGATTTTACATTGAAATTACCGATTGAAGTCGGTCGGAAATGTTGAATTTTTGGGTTTTAATATGACAATTCCGACCGAAATCGGGCGGTTTTCTGGATAAAAATCTGGCAGAATATGCCTGTTTTTAAGCTACACCACCTGCCAATTACAATCAATAACCATCCTATAATGGCAGCAATACATTGCTGCCATTCAACCACAATTAACCACCACCACCAACAACAATTAACCAACAACAACCACAACAACAACGCTAATAACAACCACAACCACTACAACAACACTAATAACAGCCACAACAACAACGTTAATAACAACCACAACAACAACAACAATACAAATGTTCAATAACAAAATAATCATCATTCAAAACTATTCCAACTAAATATTCACAAGTTCAAGATTTTGTTTAGCAATAGACACCATCCAATGAGTGTTTTGTATTGCATCATCTCTATCTTCACTACTAGAAGCTTCATCATCAACATGGTTCGAAAGATCACGACGAGAAGGATTAGCATCTGGGGAAGGCTCACGAGACCGGGGAATGGGGAAAGCACCACTAGCAAGAAGATTGGCCAGCTGACCTTGAAGGAGATTAAATTGTTGGTCCCTATTTTGTAGCTGAACTTGAAGGATATTAAATTGTTTATTTCTCTTTTGTTCTACCCTTTGTCTCTTCAATATCTGTTGTCAGCTTTGCGATCTTCTTCTCCATAAACGAGATAGTAGACCTATCAATTGCCTCGCCTTGGGCGGAAGTCCCTATACCTTGCAATCCAGCTTTGTAGCACCGAAATGATCACTCTAAAAGGCCATATGCTATCTCATTTTTAGGACTACCGACAACATCCAACCATATCTTCTGTGCTTCTTCATCTGAAACGAGTGGTCGCTCACCTTGCTCATTCGGCGGCAAGCTCCGAGTGTACTCCTCCACATTAATCTTGTAGCGACCTTTTATTTAGAAGATAGAAATTTATTAACTATATAATATTATAAAAATTAATTTCAAGTTATAGTAGTTATGAAACTTACATATGTAGTCTCCGGTCAGTCCTCCACCTATCTAGTTGGATTTGTCGGTGCCTTCTTCTTCTGGATGTGAGTCTCCATGAAGAACTCATCATGAGTCATCTTCCTCCCATATTTTTTTCCTACTAATACAATAAAACATTTTAACTAGTTTAAAATATATAAATGTAGTTTAATAAAAATGGAATTAAATATTTAAGGAATAACTAGTAGTCTCCTCGCAGACCCCATGCTCCTTGCACCCACACAGTGCAAGGAGCCACCCTTCTCAGATGCTCGAGCCTTTCCCTGTTCACTCTTCTTTTCGAACTTCTCAGTGGTCCACTGCCTCAGCAAATCCTCCCATATGTGCGGTGGAACCCATGAAGGTTTCTTGCTCTTCTTCCGAGCAGAATAGAAGGAATCGGATAGTCTCTTATGAGATTTAAACTCAAAATTTGCAAGAATGACACTGTTATGTCGGTCCTCTTAGGCACACTTAGTCTGCAAATGAAGGGTGTAACATTAGATGAAAATATTTTTAATATAATGTTTGAATGGATAATAATTGTATTAAAACCTTAAATTGGTTGAAAATTTTCTCCACGAGCTTCGGTGGAAAGTTACTCCAAGTCGCATAGGGTGCATCATACAACCGGACAAAAGCTTCAATGATTATCATTGTAGTCCGATGATTAGGTATGAACCTGCAATATAGCAATTACATTAAATAAACAAGACTAACTATTATAATTCAGCAAAAACAAAGAAGTAATAAATAAATCTTACCCATTTCCCGCAAGCCTGATGATCATCCTATGATAATGATCATACCGCACTTCCTTTAGATCATCTTCCTCCGATGAATCTGAAGCGTGCGCAGAAGGGGGAGGCCTCTGGCTCAGTGCTACTATCCCAAAGGTGAAGTCTAGAAATTCTAGGAGATGAAATTTGTGGTGAGGGAGAAGGGGTCGCTTATGAAGATGGTTGCCCCTACTGCAATCTAGACCCGTGTTGCAATCCAAACCACTGTTGCGATCCGGCTGGCTAAAATCTAGATGGATGCAATCCTGCCGGTGATGAAGCAAATGGAGCAGATGACAGTGTATCACCACATGTCCTTGTGACTGCTGACTCAATGGACCAATGTAACTATACGCAGGATCCTGTGGAGGAAGCGGGGTATAACCCTGTCGTGGAGGATGATAAGAATACTGGGAGGGAGAATGGTAGGTAGTTTGATGCAGTGGGATGTGGTGGAAAAGATGTGTGCCTAGAAGATTACTACCAACCATCAACAGCGGAGGGATGCAAGTGTGGAGTGGAAAGAAGCGAGGGTGTAGCACCATCATCATGATCAATGGGCCTCCTCACCCCCTACCAGTCATCTGTATAAATTAAAGAAAATGTTAGAATTGAGTATATAAATCTATATAAGTTGAGAGCGCTTGAAAAAACTAACATGCTAGTCGTCTTCGAAGTATCCTTCATCGTCCGAAAAATCTTCCTCTTCACTTATTTCATTTTCATTAGGTGATTATTCATCCTCATTTACTATGATTGTTATTTACTCCATATCAACTTCTTCTAATATGCGTTGAGGATGCTCCAAGTCTTTTTTTAATTGATCATCCACCATTTGGTTAACACTTGAGGTATCATTTTGATAAGCAACATCTAGCACATTCTCAACTTCCACCCTACCAACATGCTTAGTTTTGATTCCAACCAACCAATAAGACTTATCCCTCTGCAATGGATATGGAGCATAATACACTCGCCTAACTTGTTCTACGAGTGTACATTTTTACATCTTCTAGGTGTTGGGTCAAACCACTTGCATCGGAAAAGTATGATATTCTTATTTGGCCAACCTGAATTTGATAATTCTAGAATCTCATTGATTATACCATAACAATCATTTTCCCCATCATGGTTTCCTACACAACCTTTGTCACGACCCAAAACTCTAACATGTCGCGATGGCACCTATCGATGGTACTGGGCAAGCCGACTTTTCAAAATACTACAATATTTCATAAAAAGGATAATTCAAAGCTTTTTCATACCAGAAATTTTCATAAAACCGAAGTTGAACTCAAAATAAAATGCGGAAAGATAGCCCCAAACATCGGGGTGTCACCAAGTCATGAGCATCTAGATATCCAGTCTAATATAAATGGTGTCTAAGTGTCAATATAGAAAAGAAAGAAAACATAGAAGGAGAGACAAGGTCTGTGGACACCGACAGCTACCTCGTAGTATCCCTGTCGTGATGGCACCTATCGATGGTACTGGGCAAGCCGACTATTCAAAATACTACAATATTTCATAAAAAGGATAATTCAAAACTTTTTCATACCAAAAAATTTCATAAAAATCGAAGTTGAACTCAAAATAAAATGCGGAAAGATAACCCAAAACATCGGGGTGTCACCAAGTCATGAGTATCTAGATAGCCAGTCTAATATAAACGGTTTCTAAGTGTCAATACAGAAAAGAAAGAAAACATAGAAGGAGAGACAAGGTCTGTGGACGCCGACAGCTACCTCGTAGTATCCCTGTCGTGATGGCGCCTATCGATGGCACTAGGCGAACCGTCTTTTCAAAATACTACAATATTTCATAAAAAGAATAATTCAAAGCTTTTTCATACCAGAAATTTTTATAAAAACCGAAGTTGAACTCAAAATAAAATGCGGAAAAATAGCCCAAAATATCTGGGTGTCACCAAGTCATGAGCATCTAGATATCCAGTCTAATACAAACGGTGTCTAAGTGTCAATACTGAAAAGAAAGAAAAAATAGAAGGAGAGACAAGGTCTGTGGACGCCGACAGCTACCTCGTAGTATCCAATACTCGATTCGCACGAACTTAATGACCTTTGTGATCAAACACACCTGGATCTGCACATAAAGTGCAGGGTATAGCATGAGTACAACCAACTCAGCAAGTAACAGAAATAAATAAGGAACTGAGAAGCAGTGACGAGCTATGCAACATGGTTCATTTCAATAAATTTTTCAACAATGATAGTAAACATGATTCAGCTAAATGCATCCACAAAGAAGTCAAATGTAACCTCTCAGGGTATAGTAACTCAAGCTCTCAATAGCTCAACACTCTGCTCTCAGCCCTCAATACACATACTCAATAGGTACCTGCGCTCACTGGGGGTGTACAGACTCCGGAGTGGCTCCTACAGCCCAAGAGCTATAATTCGCACGGACAACTCACGTGCTACACGGATAACTCATGTGCTATAGTATCATATCAAGGTCCGCACGGATAGCTAACGTACTACAGTATCGTATCAAAATCTGCACGGACAACTCACATGCTAAAGTATAAACATCATGATTCGCACGGATAACTCACGTGCTACACTATCTATAGCTCACAAACAGGCCCTTGGCCTCACTCAGCCATGAACCTTTCTAGTTTCACGGCCCTCAGTAAATAAAACGGAATCAACCCAAATTGGAAATCTATAATGTATCAATAGGGAATATCAGAGACTGAGGTATAATATGCAATAAATGCTATGACTGAGTACAATAACAATAAGCAGGTACATGGACTAAGCATGATTTCTAACATGGAAGGCAATCAAATTGCTAGAAGACAAGGAAAACATGTAAGCAACAATAGGCTATTCGACTTATCCGTCTCACGGGACAGACCAAGTTACAATCCCTCACGGTGTACGCTTACACTCCCGTCACCTAGCATGTGCATCAACTCCAAATAGTCACATTGTACCAAATTTCGGGGGTTCATACCCTCAAGACCAGATTTAAGATTGTTACTTACCTCAACTGCGCAGAATCCTACTTCGAAATGCCCTTGCCTCTCGACTCAGTCTCCAAGTGCCCTGAACCTAAACAAAAATAGTACGAGATAATCAATATAGGATAAAGGGATCAATTCCACAAGAAAACTACTAAACTATAGCCCAAAATCCGAAATTAGCTATACTCGGTCCCACCTCTCGAAATCTGAAAAAAGTCACAAAATCCGAAAGCACATTCACTCACGAGTCTAACCATACTAAATTCATCAAGATCCGACATCATTTGGTCCCCGAAATCCCCAAAGTCCAGTCTCCAATTCTCAAGCCCTAACTCCCAAATTTCACTTAAAAATCTCGCTAATTAGGTGGGGGAAATCAGTGGGGAAACAAGATTTATAATCCAAAACGAGTACAAGAAGCTTCCCTAAAAAATCCTCTCCAAAATCACCTAAGTCCGAGTCTGAAATGGTAAAATAAGACCAAAATCGCGAGCCCTTGCTTTTTACACTTCTGCCCAGACATTTCGCACATGCGGGCCTCCTATCGCATCTGCGACGCCGCACCTGCAGAAATTCCATCGCAGGTGCGGATTCCACTAAAAATCCCAGGCTCCGCTCCTGCGGCTACATGACCGCATCTGCACTTATTCCAGGTGTGGAATCCATTGCACCTATGGCTAACACTCGCACATATGCCCAGTTGCCCGCTTTTTGTAACTCACGCTGGCGCGGGAATGTTTTCGCACCACCGACTTCTGCAAATCTCATCCTTGGCCGCTTCTGCAGTCCCATACTCACTCCTACGAGCTCGCACCTGCGGTTCCCACTCTGTAGGTGCGATTACACCAGCAACAACAGCACTTCAGCTGCTCTTTCAAATCTAAAACCAAATATGAAACCTCTCGAATTCCACCAGAGACCCTGGGACCTCAACCAAACATGCCAACAAGTCATGTAACCCAATATGAACTTAGTTGAACCTTCGAATCACTCAAAACAACATCAAAACACCGATTACACCGGATTCAAGCCTAAAGAACTTCTAATCTTCCGAATTCCACAAACGACGCCGAGACCTATCAAATCACGTCCGATTAACCTCAACTTTTACACACAAGTTCTAAATGATACCAGGAACCTATTCCAATTCCCGAGAAATTAATTCCGACCCCAATATCAAAATTTCCACTACAGGCCAAAATCACCAAAATTTCATGTTTCGCCAATTCAATCCTAACTCTACTACGGACTTCCAAATCACATTTTGGACTCGCTCCTAAGTCCAAAATCACCTAATGTAGCTAAAAGAACCATTAAAATTCAAATCCGATGCCGTTTACACATGAGTCGATATCCGATCGACTTTTCCAACATTAGCTTCCAATTAAGAGACTAGGTGTCTCAATTCACCCAGAAATCACACCGTAACCAACCTGGTAGGACATATAACATCTATAAAGCACAAAGAAGTAGAAAAATTGGAGAAATGGGTCTATAACTCTTGAAACGACCATTTGGGTCATTACATCCTCCCCCTCTTAAACAAACATTCGTCCTCGTACGGGTCTAGAAACATACACGTAGTCTCAAATAGGTGTGAATATCTGTTCTGCATCTCCCTCTTGGTCTCCCAAGTAGCCTCCTCCATGGTGTCACCAAGTCATGAGCATCTAGATAGTCGGTCTAAAGCAAATGGTGTCTAAGTGTCAATACAGAAAAGAAAGAAAACATGGAAGGAGAGACAAGGTCTGCGGATTTCGGCAGCTACCTCGTAGTATCCAATACTTGATCCGCACGAACTTAATGACCCTCGTGATCAAACACACCTGGATCTGCAACCAACTCAGCAAGTAACAGAAATAAATAAGGAACTGAGAAGCAGTGACGAGATATACAACACGGTTCATTTCAATAAATTTTTCAACAATGATAGTAAGCATGAATCAGCTAAATGCAACAACAAAGAAGACAGATGCAACCTCTCAGCGTATAGTCACTCAAGCTCTCAATAGCTCAACACTCGACTCTCAGCCCTCAACACTCAATAGGTACATGCGCTCACTAGGGGTGTACACACTCCGGAGGGGCTCCTACAGCCCAAGCGCTATAATCATCATGGACAACTCACATGCACACGGAAAACTCACGTGCTATAGTAATATATCAAGGTCCACAGATAACTCACGTGCTATAGTATCATATCAGAATCCGCACAGACAACTCACGTGCTAAAGTACAAACATCAAGATTTGCATAGACAAATCACGTACTATGCTATCTATACCTCACAAATAGGCCCTCGGCCTCACTCAGTCATGAACCTCTCTTGTCTCACGGCCCTCATTAAATGAAAGGAAATCAGCCGAAATCGGAAAGCTATAATGTATCAACAAGGAATATCAGAGACTGAGGTATAATATACAAGAAATGCTACGACTAAGTACAATAACAATAAGCAGGTACATGTCCTAAGTATGATTTCTAATATGAAAGGCAGTCAAATTGCGAGAAGACAAGGAAAACATGTAAGCAACAATAGGCTATTCGACTTATCAGTCTCACGGGACAGACCAAGTCACAATCCCTCACGATGTATGCTCACATGCCCATCACTTGGCATGTGCATCACCTCCAAATAGTAAAATCATACAAAATTCCGGGGTTTCATACACTCAAGAAAAGATTTAAGACTATTACTTACCGCAACTGCGCAAAATTCTACTATGAAATTCCCTTGTCTCTCGAATTAGTCTTTAAATGCCCTGAATCTAACCACAAACAATACGAGATAATCAATATATGCTAAAGTGGTCAATTCCACAACAATTTAGCCCAAAATCCGAAATCGGCTCAACCCGGCCCCTCGCTCACATCTCGATATATGACAAAAGTCACAAAATCTGAAAGCCCATTCACTCACGAGTCTAACCATACTAAATTCATCAAGATCCGACATCATTTGGTCCCCCAATTCCCCAAAATCCACTATCCAATTCTCAAGCACTAACCCCCAAATTTCACATTAAAATCTCGCTAATTAGGTGGGGAAAGCAGTGGGGAAACAAGATTTATGATCGAAAACGAGTACAAGAAGCTTACCTCAAAAATCCCCTCGAAAATCCTCTCCAAAATCGCCTAAGTCCGAGTCTCAAATGGTGAAATAAGACCAAAATCGCGAGCCCTTGCTTTTTAAACTTCTGCCCACACATTTCGCACCTACGGACCTCCTGTCGCATCTGCGACACCGCCCCTGCGGAAATTCCATCGCATGTGCAGATTCAACTTAAAATACCAGGCTCTGCTCCTATGTCTACATGACCACATATGCGCCTATCGTAGGTGTGGGAATCCATCGCACCTGCGGCTAACACTCGCACCTACACCCATCTGCCCGCTTTTGCGACCCTTGCAGGTACGGGAAAGTCTTTGCACCTGTGACTTTTGTCCATCTCATCCTTGGCCGCTTATATGGTCCTATCCTCGCTCCTGCGATCTCACACCTGTTGTTCCAACTCTGTTGGTGCGATTACACTAGCAACAACAACATTACAACTGCTCTTTCAAATCCAAAACCAAGTCTGAAACCACCTAAATTCCACCCAGGCCCCGGGACCTCAACCAAATATGCCAAAAAGTCATATAACCCAATAAGAACTTAGTCAAACCTTCTAAGCACTCAAAACAACATCAAAACACCGATTATACCCTAATTCAAGCCTAAAGAATTTCTAATCTTTCGAATTCCGCAAACGACGTTGAAACCTATCAAACCACGTCCTATTGACCTAAAATTTTGCACACAAGTCCTAAATGACACAACAAACATACTCCAATTCCCAAAAAATAATTCTGACCCCGATATCAAAATTTCCACTACCGACCAAAAGCGCGACAATTTCAACTTTCGTCGATTCAAGCCTTATTCTACTACGGACCTCCAAATCACATTCCGGACGCTCACCTAAGTCCAAAATAAGCTAATGGAGCTAAGAGAATCATCAAAATTCAAATCTGAGGCCATTTACACATAAGTCAACATCTGGTCGACTTTTCTAACTTCAGCTTCCAATTAAGAGACTAAGTGTCTCAATTCACCCTAAAATCACTCCGGACCCGAACTAACCAACCCGGTAAGACATATAACAGGTGTAAAGAACAAAATAAGTAGAAAAATGGGGGAAACGGGTCCATAAGTCTCTAAACGACCGGTCGGGTCGTTATAACCTTTGACACACGCCCCACTGTTATTGCTTTTTTTATACTTGGAGCATTCCTCGGTATGAAATTTGTAACCATTCACAAAATACTTAGACATAGTTATAACTATAGGTGCATGTCCCCAGGATATATATTTCAAAAATTGATTAACACTATTATTCTGATTATTGACCTACATGTAGTGTTAATGTGATGACCCGATAGGTAATTTAAAATTTAATAATTATTTATGTGTTATAAAACCTCAAACAGTACCATTCAGTTTTTTTCGACTTGCGTGCATAGTCCGTAAATTTTTTCGAAAAGTTTTTATGTGAAAAATTGATAAAAATGTGAAATAGTGCTTCAAAACTCATTAGAGTTAACTTCGGTCAATATTTTGAGCAAACGGACCTGGGTCAGTATTTTCACAGTTCTGGTAGGTTCGTATCGTGATTTCGGACTTGGGCGTATTCTCGTAATCAAATTCGGAGGTCCCTAGTGTAACAACCCGGTCAGCCATTTTGAGAGCACCCCGATCCCCTAATAACCGCTTCTCCCATGTCTATTTATATTATTGGAACTAGTCGGAGCGTTGAGTGATGAAATACAGGGTGATTTTGGACACATAGTCCATAAATGTGGAATTTAGCTTTAGAAATTTGGCCGTAGCTAGAGTTTTATGAAGACGAATCCGGAATGGAATTCTGTCGACTCCGTTGAGTGATTTCGGGGTTAGGAGCATGTTTGGAATGTGTTTTCGAGGTCGGTTGTGGATTTAGGCTTGGATTGGCAAAAGTTGGAATTCCGGTGATTTAAGCTGATAGGTGAGATTTTGATATCGGACTCGGATGGAATTCTGAAAGCGACAGTAGGTCCGTAAGGTCATTTATGACCTGTTTGAAAAATTTGAGGTCATTCGGATGAGTTTAGACGTGTTTCGGCATTGGATGTGAATTCTAGAAATTTCCTAAGTTCTTAGGCTAGAATCTATGCATATTTGATGATTTTGATGTTATGAGATGTGTTTTTAAGGCTCGACCATGTTTGAATGGGGTATTAGAGTCGGTTGGTAGTTTTGTTTGAGGTCTCGAGGCCTCGGGTGTGTTTTGAGTGTTTAACGTGTATATTTTTGGTTTAGTCTTCAGCTGTTTTGCTGGTTTTTACAGCAGCAGGTAATTACTCAGTGCGATCACGTGTTGTGGGCCGCAATCGAGTAGAACAAATTTGGGCCCAGTCATTTTTTTGGTCAGTGCGATCGCAACAGGGGAGATGCGACCACATAAGGTTAGTGGGCTGGGCAGGGGGAGCCTTACTCTGTGCGTTCGCGTGGGCCTAGATGCTCACGCATAGGGGCCAGCCCAGTATTGTCCGTGATCGCAGATACTACTGTGTGACCGCACAGTGTCCACTTTGAGGAGGTGAGGTTTACCCTGTGCGATCGCATCCTTAAGTCCGCGATCTCACTTCACAACGTAGGCCTGGGCAGAATATTAAACCCATTTCGATGGTTTAAGCCTATTTCACCATTTTCGAACTGGGTAATTTGGGTAAGTGATTTCCATCAATTGTAGATCAAATTCCATGATTCCAATCTTGAATTCAACCTTTAATTTCGAAATTTGTGGGTAGAAAATGGGAAAAATGGGATGAACTTGATAGACCAAATTGTTGAGTTTTGCTTGGGTGTTTGACCTCAGATTTGAGAGATTCTTATATGGTTAGACTCGTGAGTGAATGGGGGTTCGGAAAATATTATTTTTACCCGATTCCGAGACATGGGCTCAGGGGACGTTTTGGGCGAATTTCCTAATTTTGCGTATTAGCTTCGAATTAATTAGCTATTTTGATTCCTTAAAGTTATATTTACATCACGTAATCAAATTTACTAGATTTAGGCCACCCAGAGTTGGATACTCGTGGAAAGAGTGTGGTATTGAGTTGATTAGCGCAGTCAAGGTAAGTTGCTTGCCTAATTCTGTGTTGGGGACTTTCCCTTAGGCATTTTTATACTGATTTTGTTACGTGGACGCCGTGTATGTGAGGTGACGAGTGCATAAACGAGTCATTGTTGCTAAAATCCTATTTTTACTTCTAGGAAGTCGCTCATTTTCATTCATATATTACTGTTTGCTGTCTTAACTGAGTAGATAGCTTAAGGGTAAGCATGCCTACCTGTTCTTACTTGATTTCCTCTTATTTGCTACTAGTCGCACCATGCTTAGGTAGCTTTACTCTATTCTTGCCTGTTATTTTCCTGGACTGTTTAATTAAGCTGTATTTGACATACTTCTGCTTTGCATATTTAAATTGGTACTACGGACCGAGATCCGGGAGCTTTCCCCCTATACTGAAATGTATATTTAAGTTGGGACTACGGACAGAGATCCGGGAGATTTCCCCATGTACTACATAGCATAATTAAATTGGGACTGCGGACTGAGATCCGGGAGCTTTCCCCTTGTACTGCATTGCACATTTACTGTTGAGATATATGATGTGCTGAGCCGAGGGCTCTCTGTTTGTTATAAACTCTCCTAGTTTCCGTTAATCCTGTTTATCATTGCTCATCTATGTTTCACTATTTGTTATTTATATTGACTTGTTTTAAAACTCAGTAGAGACTCAACCTGACCTTATCACTACTTGACTGGGGTTAGGCTTGGCACTTACGGAGTACCAAATGTGGAGTACTCACGCCCTTTCCTGCGCATATTTTGCCCATATGCAGATCTAGGTACGAGCACCCAGTATCGTGGATAGGAGTCATTCTAGCAGCTTCCAGGAGACCGCGAGGTGATTCTGCCGCGTCCGCAGAATCCCACCTGTCCCCTTCTATTCTAGTACATGCATAGAGGACTTATGTATTTTCCACTATTTCATTGTATAGAGCAACGTTTAGTACAGAGGTTGTGACTATCGTGACATTCCGGGTTTTGGGAAGTGAAACTGTACATGCTGAGCAGTTATGTTATATCTTCTGGAGTTCTTTTCTGTCTTTATTTTATTGGTTCTATTATTTTCCGCAAATTTTAGGCTTACCTAGTCATAGAGACTGGGTGCCTTCACGATACCCTTCGGAGGGATAAAAGGGTCGTGATAAGTTGGTATCAGAGTGTCTAGGTTCATAGGAGTCACAAGTCGGTTTGTTAGAGTCTCGCGGATCGGTGCGGAGACGTCCGTGTCCATCTTTGAGAGGCTATGTAACTGTTAAGAACAATCAAATTCTTTGGAATTCCTTATCGTGCTAGTTAATGACATCAAATTCTTAAAATCTATTCTATTATTGCTTGCAAATGGTTCGTACCCATACCCGACATACTGATTACCAGGCACCCGAGCCCCCAGTCAGATCCACCAGAGGCAGGGTATGGGGCAGAGGACGAGAACGCGGTGCAGCCCGAGCACCGGCTAGAGCGGAGGTAGAGGAGCCCCCAGCAGCTACAGTTTGAGGGGAACAAGAGGTCCCTAATGTTACTCAAGACCTCCAGGAGACATTGGCTCAGTTCTTGAGTGCCTTCAGTACTCTGTCTCAGGCAGGTCTACTTCCGATAGCTCCAGCTACATCCCAAGACAGGGGAGGGACACATACTCTTGCAGCCCGTACTCCTGAACAGAGGGTTCCTATTAGGGAGGTTCCATAGTACATTCATATGCCCTCAACAGCTCCAGCCAGCATGAGACTAAGAGAGCTGTTCCTGAGGCCGAGAAGCTCCGACTTGAGAGGTACAAGAAGTACCACCCACCTGAGTTCAATGGAATAGCTTCGGATGACGCCCTGGGTTTTCTTGAGAGGTGTCATCATATTCTCCGCACTATGGGTATTGTGGAGACGAGTGGGGTTTCTTTCACTGCTTTCCAGCTGAGGGGAGAAGCTTATCAATAGTGGCATGCTTTTGAGCTTAGTAGCCCGGACGAGGCAGCGTCACTTACTTGGGCTCAGTTCTCCGAGGTATTCTTACTTGAGTTTATCCCTCAAAGCTTCAACGATGCTTGGCGTGCAGAGTTTGAGCAGCTACGCCAGGGTGCCATGACTGTGTCGGAGTATGAAGTCCGTTTCAGCGATTTGGCTCGCCATGCACCAGCTTTGGTTGTCACTGTCAGAGAGAGGGCTCGACGCTTTATTGAGGGACTCCACCCCAGTATTTGTACCAGCATGTTCAGAGAGCTGGAGACCAATATTACTTACCAGCATGCCGTGAGTATTGCCCGAAGGATTGAGACTATGTTAGCCCGGGACAGGGAGGAGAGAGAGCCAAGAGGTCTCGGGAGACTGGTCATTTTTCAGGAGCCCGTGCACCAGCAGCACGCTATGGTAGGGGTTTTGTGAGTCGCCCCGTTCATTCAGCTCTCCGAGCAGCCAGTGGTATTCCTGCTCCTCCTAGACCTCAGGATCATTATTATGCACCACCAGTATCGCAGGTGCCTCCAGCTCGAGGTGCTATCATTGGCCAGTCCAACAGGATAGATCAGAGTCAGCAACGGCTGTCACGTCCTCCGAGGGTTGCTTTGAGTATGGTGACCCTCGTCATATAATCATAGATTTCCCCAGAATGAGGAGGGGTGCACCACCTCAAACTTATCAGGGTGCACCACCTCAGACTTATCAGACTCGACACCTTCCATCAGGTCCTCCAACTATTCTTCCAGCTACTACTCAGTATGGTAGATTTTGATGTTATATTGGGTATGGATTGACTGTCTCCCTACTATGCTATTCTTGATTGTCACGCCAAGACCGTGATGTTGGCTATGTCAGGATTACCGAGGTTAGAGTGGAGAAGTTTCTTAGAGTATACTCCTCACCGAGTCATTTCTTTTCTTAAGGCTCAGCGGATGGTCGAAAAGGGGTGTGATGCATATTTGGCTTATGTGAGAGATGTTAGTGCTGAGACCCCTACAGTTGAGTCAGTTCCAGTTGTCAGGGACTATTCTGATGTATTTCCAGCTGACCTTCCAGGTATACCACCCGATAGAGACATTGATTTCGGCATTGACTTGTTGTCGGGCACTCAGCCAATTTCCATTCCTCCCTATCGCATGGCTCCTTATGAGTTGAAGGAGTTGAAGGAGCAGTTGCAGGAGTTGCTTGAAAAGGGATTCATCAGGCCTAGTGTATCCCCTGGGGTGCTCCATTGTTATTTGTGAAGAAAAAGGATGGCTCGATGCGTATGTGTATTGACTACCGGCAGCTGAATAAGGTGACAGTGAAGAACAGATACTCATTGCCTCGCATTGATGATTTATTTAACCAGTTACAGGGTGCTAGGGTGTTCTCCAAGATTGATCTACATCCGGGTTATCATCAGTTGAAGATTTTGGAACCGGATGTCATTTGGGCTGACCAATGCCCCAATAGCCTTCATGCATCTGATGCACAACATATTTCGGCCTTATCTTGATACTTTCGTCATTGTGTTCATTGATGACATTATGGTTTATTCTCGGTCCCAGGAGGACCATGAGCAGCACTTGAGGACCGTACTTCAGACATTGAGGGAGAAAAAGTTGTACTCCAAGTTATCTAAGTGTGAATTTCTGCTTGATTCTGTGGCATTCCTAGGCCATGTGGTGTCTTTGGATGGGATCAAGGTAGATCCGAAGAAGGTGGAGGCGGTACAGAGTTGGCCAAGACCGCCCTCAGCTACTGAGATCCGCAGTTTCCTCGGTTTGGCTGGGTATTATCGCCATTTTGTGGAGGGATTTTCATCCATTTCAGTGCCTATGACCAGACTTACCCAGAAGGGTGCACCTTTTATATGGACTGAGGAGTGTGAGGAAATCTTTCAGAAGCTCAAGACAGCTCTGACTACAGCTCCTGTGTTGGTTTTGCCTACAGGTTCCGGATCCTATACGGTCTATTGTGATGCTTCAAGGATTGGCCTGGGAGCGGTGTTGATGCAGGACGGTGGGGTGATTGATTACGCGTCCAGACAGTTGAAGGTTCATGAGAAAAACTACCATGTTCATGATCTCGAGTTGGCAGCGATTGTTCACGCCCTGAAGATATGGCGTCATTATTTATATGGTGTTCCCTGTGAGATATTCACGGATCACCGGAGTTTGCAGCACATATTCAGGCAGAAGGATCTAAATTTGCGCCAGCGTAGGTGGTTGGAGTTGCTAAAGGACTATGACATCACTATATTATACCAATCGGGGAAGGCCAATGTCGTGGCCAACGCCTTGAGTCGCAGGCCGGAGAGTTTGGGGAGTTTGGCATACCTTCATGCAGCTGAGAGGCCTTTAGCCTTAGATGTTCAGTCCTTAGCCAATCGGTTCGTGAGATTGGATCTTTCTGACCCTTGCCGGGTATTAGCTTGTGTGGTTGCTCGATCTTCCCTTTATGACCGTTTCAAAGAGGGACAGTATGATGATCCCCACCTTTTGGTTCTTCAGGATAGAGTCCGACGGGGTGATGCAAGGGATGTGACTATAGGAGATGATTGTGTGATGAGGATGCAGGGTCGGATATGTGTGCCCAATGTGGAAGGGCTTCAGGAGTTGATTCTTGAGGAGGCCCATAGTTTGCGGTATTCCATCCATCCGGGTACCGCGAAGATGTACCAGGATCTGAGACAGCACTATTGGTGGCGAAGGATGAAGAAGGATATAGCGGAGTTTGTAGCCAAGTGTCTCAACTGTCAGCAAGACAAATGTGAACATTAGAGACCGGGAGGGTTACTTCAGCTGATTGAGCTTCCAGAGTGGAAGTGGGAGCGAATCACCATGGACTTTGTGGTTGGACTTCCTCGGAATTTGAGGAAGCATGATGTTATTTGGGTGATTGTGGATCGATTGACCAAATCAGCCCATTTCATTCCAGTAGTGACTAAATATTCATCGGAGAGGTTGGCTGAGATTTATTTCAGAGAGATTGTTCACCTCCACGGTATTCCAATATCTATCCTTTCAGACAAAGGTACACAGTTCACTTCACGGTTCTGGAGAGACGTTCAGCAGGAGTTAGGCACCAGGGTAGAGTTGAGCACACCTTTTCACCCTCAGACGGACGGGCAGTCCAAGCGCACAATTCATATTCTCGAGGATATGCTACGTGCCTGGGTGATAGATTTTAGAGGGTCATGGGATCGATACTTGCCTCTTGCAGAGTTTTCTTATAACAATAGCTACCAGTCCAACATTTAGATGGCGCCGTATGAGGCTTTGTATGGTAGGCGGTGCTGGTCCCCCGTGGGATGGTTTGAGCCGGGCGAGGCCCGATTGTTGGGTACAGACTTGGTTCAGGATGCCCTGGACAAGGTGAAGGTGATTCAGGAGAGACTTCGCACAGCTTAGTCCAGGTAGAAGAGCTATGCGGACCGGAAGGTTCGTGACTTGGCATTTATGGCTGGTGATCGGGTTTTGCTTCAGGTATCGCCTATGAAGGGCGTCATGAGGTTTGGGAAGAAAGGAAAGATGAGTCCAAGATTTATTGGCCCTTTTAAGGTGTTGCGACGTGTTGGAGAGGTTTCTTTTAAGCTAGCCCTACCCTCCAGCCTAGCAGGGGTTCATCCGGTGTTCCACGTCTCCATGCTCTGGAAGTATCACGGTGACCCGACTCACGTTTTGGATTTCAGTTCAGTCCAGTTGGACAAGGATCTGTCATATGTTGAGGAGCCAGTAGCCATATTGGATAGACAGGTCAGGAAGCTCAGGTCAAAGGATATTGCATCAGTAAAGGATCAGTGGAGGGGTCAGCCAGTCGAGGGGGCGACTTGAGAGACCGAGCATGATATGCGGAGTCAGTACTCTCATATTTTCACAGCTTCAGGTATGTTTCTATGCTCGTTCGAGGATGAATAATTTTCTTAAGAGGGGGAGGATGTAACGACCCGGTCAGGCATTTTGAGAGTTAGTGCCCCGATCCCCTAATAACTTTTTCTCCCATGTCTATTTATGTTATTGAAACTTGTCGGAGCGTTGAGTGATGAAATTCGGGGTGATTTTTGACACATAGTCCATAAATATGGAATTTAGCTTTAGAAATCTGGCCGTAGCTAGAGCTGTGTGAAGACGGATCCGGAATGGAATTCTGTTGACTCTGTTAGCTCCTTTGGGTGATTTCGGGGTTAGGAGCATGTTCAGAATGTGTTTTCGAGGTCGGTTGTGGATTTAGGCTTGAATTGGCAAAAGTTGGAATTTCGGCGATTTAGGCCAATAGGTGAGATTTTGATATCGGACACGGAATTGAATTCCGAAAGTGACAGCAGGTCCGTAATGTCATTTATGACCTGTGTGCAAAATTTGAGGTCATTCGGATGAGTTTAGACGTGTTTCGGCATCGAATGTGAATTCTAGAAATTTCCTAATTTCTTAGGCTTGAATCTATGCATATTTGGTGATTTTGATGTTATGAGATGTGTTTTTAAGGCTTTACCAAGTTTGAATGGGGTATTAGAGTTGGTTGGTAGTTTTGTTTGAGGTCTCGGGAACCTCGGGTCTTCAATGGGTATATTTTTGGTTTAGTCTTCAACTGTTTTGCTGGTTTTTAGAGCAGCAGGTAATTACTCAGTGCGATCGCGTGTTGTGAGCCGCGATCGCGTAGAACAAATTTGGGCCCAGTCATTTTTTGGTCGGTGCGATCACGACAGGGAAGATGCGACCGCATAAGGTTAGGGGGAGCCTTACTCTGTGCGTTCCCGTGGGCCTAGAATGTGCTGTATGACTCACTGGGAATTTGTTGTAATTATACAAACTGGTTCATGTTAATAAGGGAATTTAGTACATTACGTGTTAGTGAAATTCGACATGCAATGGTAAATACAACTCTGTGCGTTTCTTAGGCTTGAATCTATGCATATTTGATGATTTTGATGTTATGAGATGTGTTTTTAAGGCTTTACCAAGTTTGAATGGGGTATTAGAGTTGGTTGGTAGTTTTGTTTGAGATCTCGGGAACCTCGGGTGTTCAATGGGTATATTTTTGGTTTAGTCTTCAACTGTTTTTCTGGTTTTTAGAGCAGCAGGTAATTACTCAGTGCGATCGCGTGTTGTGAGCCGCGATCGCGTAGAACAAATTTGGGCCCAGTCATTTTTTGGTCGGTGCGATCACGACAGGGAAGATGCGACCGCATAAGGTTAGGGGGAGCCTTACTCTGTGTGTTCCCGTGGGCCTAGAATGTGCTGTATGACTCACTGGGAATTTGTTGTAATTATACAAACTGGTTCATGTTAATAAGGGAATTTAGCACATTACGTGTTAGTGAAATTCGACATGCAAAGGTAAATACAACTATACTTGATGATATATCTCCTTGTGATTTCTACGACTCTTATATCTACCTAGTTCCTATTAAATCATGTTATTTAGAAATGTTGACCCTAGTAAGTATCACGTCTACCCCTCGTCGCTACCTCTTCGAGGTTAGGCGGGATACTCACTGGGTACATATTTGTTTATGTACTCATGCTGCACTTCTGTACTTAATTGTACAGGTTCTAAGGCTGGTGCATCTAGTTATCTGACCGGATCTCGATTCTAATCTCAGTTGGACCCGACTTCATGGTGAGCTGCTTCTCCTGACGATCCTAGGCAGCACCTTGGAGTTTTCTTTTTCTTATTTTCTGTCTATTTCAGAAAGTGGGATTGTGTATTATGTTTTGTATATTCTGTTAGTATGCCTGTAAGACTTGTGACACTAGTTCCTGGCACACACATAGTTGTTATTTTGGTTTACGGGTTTGTATCTATACATATTGGCTCATTTCTCATCATGACTATTTTGATTAAAACTGATTAACTATCCTTGTCAAATCACGCTTTAACTATTAAAAACTGATTATATTTTAAAGTGTTTAAACTAATAAGAAAGAACCTTTAGTAAATTTAGAGTCGGCTTGCCTGACCCCGCTGTTGGGCGCCATCACGACCTCAGTTAGGATTTTGGATCATGATATTTATATTGGCGTGTTTTAAAACTCAGTAGAGCCTCAACCTAACCTCGTCAATACTTGACTGGGGTTAGGCTTGGCACTTATGGAGTACTGAATGTGGAGTACTCACGCCCTTTCCTGCGCATGTTTTCCCCATGTGCAGATCCAGGTACCAACACCCAGTATCGTGGCTAGGAGTCATTCTAGCAGCTACCAGGAGACCGCGAGGTAATTCTGCCGCGTCAACAGAATCCCACGAGTCCCCTTCTATTCTAGTACAGGCATAGAGGACTTATGTATTTTCCACTATTTCATTGTATATAGCTACATTTAGTACATATCTTGTAACTATCGTGACATTCCGGGTTTTGGGAAGTGAAAGTGTACATGCTGAGTAGTTATGTTATATCTTCTGGAGTTCTTTTTTGTCTTTATTTTATTGATTCTATTATTTTTCGCAAATTTTAGGGTCACCTAGTCTTAGAGACTAGGTGCTGTCACGATACCCTTCGGAGGGCAAAACGAGTCGTGACACCTAGCTTAAATTATCGCAATTTAACGGAAACAAGAAATCTAAAGGCTAAAAACTTCGAAAGTTTGACCGCGAATTTGACTTTGTCGATATCAGACTCGGATTGAAATTCCGAGAGTTGGAATAGCTCTGTTACATCATTTATGACTTGTGCGCCAAATTTGAAATCATTCCGGATTCATTTAACATGTTTAGGTGCAAATTATAGAAGTTGGAAGATTTGAAGACTAATATTTCGAATCGAGATGTGAATTGTAATTTCGGCGTTGTTTGATGTGATATGAGACCCTGATTAAGTTTGTATTATGTTATGAGACTTGTTGGAATATTTGGACAAGGTCTTGAGTGGCTCGGGTGAGTTTTGGACGTGTTTTAGACCATTTTGGTAAAAATATACAGGTCTGGTTCTGGAGTTTCGCACCTGTGACTTTTGGACGCAGGTGTGGCTCTGGTTCTGTGTGAAATGCGTCGCTTATGTGACCTAGGCATTGTCCTGTTGCTTCGCTTCTGCAAAGATATTTTACGCAGATGTGCAATCACTTAAGCGATGGACTAGTCGCTTCTGCAAGGAAGACCGCTTCTACCGTCACTGGGATGTATCTGGGAAGTCGCAGGTGCGACATTTCTTCCGCAGATGCAGCCACTGGGCTGGCACCCTGGCATCACAACTTTTCTCGCAAATGCGAGTTCGCAGATGCGGACAGTTCGCAAATACGAAAATGCTGGACATAATACATAAAAATCGGGTGTTGGCCATTTTTGCTCATTTTTGAGTTTTGAGTCTCGGATTTGGACGATTCCAAAGAGGTTTTTCATGACTTTGATTTCTAAGTGTTCTATAACCGAAAGTGATTATATTTGATAAATGCATGTCTATATTCATAGTTTATTTCGTATTTAGATGCAAGAAATTGGAATTTTTGTTAAACTTCCCAAAAACGAAAATTTAGGATTTGAAAGACAATTCAATAATTTTAGTATGGTTGAACTCGTATCGGAACGGGTGTCCGAATTCTATGACTTTTCGTTGGGTTAGGAAAAGTGGGTCCTACATTGACTTTTTGTTGACTTCCGAAAATGACTTAAATTAAGTCTCTTTCGAATTGTGAATAATTTCTAAAGGTAAAATTGAATTGTTGGTAAATAATTTGATATGTTTGATTGGCGTTGAGACTAATTCGAAAGAAAAGTTGTGGTCGAGTGATCACTTGCAATGCAAAACAAGGTAAGTGTTGTGGTTAATATTGACTTGAGGGAATAGAACCCTTGAATTATTTTTTACGTGAATTTCATGTGGAATGATGTATAGCCAAGTTGACGAGTGCCTATACGCCGTCAAAATGATTGTTTGCATATTTAACTGGAAATCATAAACTACTTTCTTTATCATGAGTTAATTATTATATTAATTGTTTCTCTCATATTCCTTGCCAAATATTAATTCTTGAATTAATGCAATAATTGCTACATGCATATTTGATTTATGTGTCTTAATTGCTACTTGACATTTAGCATATTAAATATTAAATTGCCTATCTTTTCCTCGATTTTTCCCAATTAATTGCTACTTGTCATTACTTGTTTCCTGAATAAATTTTAATCATTGTATGCTTTGGTTGCCTATTAATTTCTTATTGAATGTGGTATTTATTAAAGTATTTTTATTACTTTCAAGAGTTGTTAATTTATATTGTTGGAACGGGTTGCACGTTGCAACAGAAATGAAAATGAATATATTGGGGGATCGGGTTTCATGCCACAAATGATTATATTTTAAGTTTATATTATTGGAGCGGGTTGCATGCTGCAACGAAAATTTATTTAAGAACTATATTGTTGAAACGGGTTGCACACCGCAATAGAATGAGAAAGAGATAATTGTGATTGAATTGATTTGTTGATGTTGCTATCAAATGTAATTGTAAGGTGGGATCGGATTGCACGCCGCAATAGAATTTTAAGGTGGGATCGGGTTGCATGCCGCAACAGAATTGTACGGTGGGATCGGGTTGCACGCCGCAACAAAAGTAATAAGGGTGTAATGTGATTGTGATATGGGATCGGGTTGCACGCCGCAACAAAAGAAATAAGGGTGGAATATGAGTGTAAGGTGAGATCAGGTTGCGCACTGCAACAGAGGAAACAATAGAAATAAGAAAGCGTGAAGACCTCATTTGTGATTCTTTGTATCCCTGTGCAATATTTGTTTGGGTTTCTTTAACTGCCTCTTATATGTGTATTGCTTGATTTTACATAGAGTAAAGTTTGTCTATCCATGCTAGTACAATTCAGTGGTACTAATGTCCATTTTTCCGGGGGCACTACATCTTTCATATAGATGTAGGTGGTTCTATAGCAGGCAGCTCGGTCCGCCGTTAGTGGTGCCTCCTCTTCATCTCTTCAGCAGTTCTGGTGAGACCAATTTCCTCTCGGGGCCATGTGTGGACTATAGCATTCTATTTTTCTTATGTTGTAAAAGGTATAGCCGGGACCTTGTTACCGGTAAGTCTATGTAAACTTCTAGTACTCTTAGAGGCTCCGTATACACGAGGTAGGTTGTATACATGTACATTTTGGGCGGCAGTTGTATTCACTCGTGATCATGGATCACATTGGAAATGTTGTATGTAACTTGTATGTTGTGGGATTATCAACTGCTAATATGTTAAAGAAGAAATGAACTTAAGTCCTGAATCCATGCTAAATCTTTAATTTGCTACTTCCTATGGAATATTGTATATTATGAACTCGGTTGAATGCTTTGGGTAAGAAATGAAATTCCAGGTCCGCTTGACCGGGTTCATCTGGTTAGGCGCCAGTCTCGTCCCTTGATTTTGGGGCGTGGCACGTTTCCCAACTCACAAGGCGCAACAGAATATCACATGAGATGAACGAAGACGGAACACCATCTGCTATTCTAATACCTTTACATGAAAAGCGCTATACTGAATGAACACGCCTGACTCATACGGAGCCAATAATCATATTTAAATCCATCCACAAACATCGAGTCTACCTTGCTCGCACCGAACTAGGCTAATAGCTTAACCTGGGTCCATATTAACCCACTTCCTCTCATAACATGCAAGAACAACCATCATAGCCGAGACAAACACCCCATAATCCACAACCGAATGAACCAAACGCCCTCCAGGCATAGATTCTCAAATAAGCAATATTACACTTCTTTATACTCAGTCCAAATATTCAATCGATTAAGTGACTACATGTCACACTCATACGATCATCCCGTGGTCACACTCCCATGACTTTCCACACAAGGTAGCAAGTTTTCACATCCACCATTGGCCATACTAACGCTGTAAAACAAATCAAGAACCCATAACTAGGATGCAAAGCTTCTTCCACCGAATATCGATCTCAGGGGACACTAAAAATAACACTAGCTTACTCTGAACTTTCAAATCACTTTTTCTTGCTCATCCAAGCTCATGACATCCTTTTTTACACCGAGCTGCAATCTGGATTCTCACTCCCCGTTACATACGTCTTACCGCACCTAACATGCCAATATGAGATAGTGCAAGAATTCCATCATAACTTCTGAACCACTAATAGGGCGAACACTTCATCATATAGAAACCTTTTACTTACCTCAATTCAAGATAACCACCACAAGAGATACTCTAGTCAAAGCAGTTAAGCAAAGTTAAGCTTATACGATTTAAGGTACTTATACAAGAGTCAAAAAATGAGCCTAAGCATCACAACCAAAGTACTCACTATTGTAAAGACATAACAAAGTGAAGAGATATTGCTTCAATTCAATTCATCTCACACTGGCTCCTAGTCCTAAAAAAATAAAACTAACAATACCCAGCACTAGCATTTCATGGGGTACTCAGACTTCTACCAGGACTGGTCCTTTGTGCGAGTACCTCACACTTAGTTCCAACCTTCTAGTTTGTTGTTGCATCCTTCCAGTGGATTTGCGTTCCGTGATCCTAAAAATCAAAAATTGACACTACAAGAATAATACAATAATAAAAAATAAATAATAAAAAAAGACAAAAAATAAAGTTCGGTTGCCTCTCAACAAGCGCATGATTTAACGTCGCGGCACGACATGAACCGCTTTTTCTTTTTGCCTCCACCTTGAACTTATGAATTGGACACCAAGTTTTGCTTCAAGGTTATGATTACGCTCTTGGGGCAATAGAAATTCTTGCAAGCCAAAAATTAGATAAAGTCTCATGCACTTTTTGGCTCTCCACCGAGGAGTGTCATCTTGCCTAGACAAACTTGAAAATTTCAAAATATAAGGCTCATCTACCTCTTCCATGGACTCCTTTTTTATGCTCGTAGAGATCCATTCCCATTTCACCATCCGAACATAATGTAGAGAAGTGTTTGGAATGAGGTCCAACGCGCTCAAATACATTAACTTCAATATTTTTGACCTCCTCAACACCAATCACACTAGATTCAACTAAATTTGTGTCCTAACGTCCTTGGTTGACTCTAGTGTTACTTCTTCAATATCGGCATCCTCAAATTCTAGTTGGATAGATTGTTGGTGTTCTACTCTGACCTCCTCCATTAGCACCTCAATTTCAGTGTCTAATTCATACTTTTCTTGACTACTATACTAATATTGGCTTGTTGAGCATTAAATGCTTTAACTAGTTGACTAACTTGTGCCTCCAGGTTGTGAATTGCAGCATCTTTACTTTGTATGTGCAGTTGTTTCTCATTATTTTTTCCACAAGTCAACCTTAGAATATCCTTGATCTCTTTCAGGTCATCATCCTTGGGTTCTTTGTTCCTATTAAGTTCACAAGAAAAAGAAGAACCATCAAAGTAAGGGGTTGGGGGAAGATAAGAAATATAAGCACAACCATGAAAGTGACCATCTTGACCACCACACATATCACATACATTCCACACAAAAGATTGAGTTGGTGCACATAACTCGCTCTTAGGAGTATTTTGATAATTTTCCCATGGGTGGTTTTCTTCACAATATGCATAAGGAGGATTAAAAGTAGAATTACTAACATCAAAAATCTCATAATTCCAAGATTCCATGTCTTTAAAATCAACAAGTAACAATAATAAAAAGTAAAAAATCAAATACAAAAAAAATAAAAGTTCAAACTTGAAACCTAGCAACATGTACACCTACAACTACACCGTTAAGTCCCCGGAAACAACGCCAAAATTTGATCACGCCCAACTCTAGACCTAAAAAGGATAAGCGGTCGCTGCAAATATTATCTGGTCTAAGAGTTCGAAGTCGAATCCCACATAAAATTAAGGTTTCTCCATAATTGTTCAATATCGCTAAGAAGACAAGCTCGAATAAATTCCTAAGTTATAAAAATTAAGATTCTTATATCTAACTAACTAACTAAGAAACTAAAGCAGTAAATTAACAACTAAAGATACTAAGAGTTGGAGATCAAATTTAGGAGGTCTAGAGTTATGATTTCCCCTAATGTTGGAATCCTTCCCGCTATGTTCCCTACAATTTAACCTATGTATTCTCTACTAGTCGTGAGCACTTTAGGTGCGGTAATTCTATATCGAGAAACTACAACAATTTACTAGACATCTTCTCTTGAACTACGCTAGTTGGCTTTATCTAACCGCTCATTATGACCACGTCAAGACTTTGTTATTTCTAAACCTACCTTTAAACCTGCTATATTGATTTCTCACATATGTTAGGAGTGAAGTTGTTCAAAAATCACCTAAATATGTATCCTTTGTCAATCAACACATAAAAAATAGGCACAGTCAATCGATGGCCATTCAGTCAACTAAAATAAGTATGTAGTTGAACAAATAGACAAATTCAAAGGTTAAATTATATTAAAACATAACAAGAAGTCATCCTCCAAGAGGTTCCATCAAAATCCTAGATAAAAAATTATCTAATCATAATAGTATTCATAACTAAAATACTATAATTCATAACCGATAATGGAAATAGGAATAAGGAAATGAAAAAACTCGTAGAAGAATTCTCCGCCTTGCTCCTAGTGTGTTCTTGCTTCCTTAGGTCGAATCTATGTCAAAAGTCCTCAAAATACCATTTTTCCATGTATATATACCAAGTAGGGTCGGGCTCAAACAATTATAACTTCTCCTACATGAAAAAGAAAACTTTTCCCGGACAGTACGTGCGAGGCCTCGCATTGGCCGCGCATTTTTCACACTTTGAGCCCCATTTGCGCAGTCGGTGTACGGCCGTGCACTTTCTGCGCACTTTTCAACTTGTTATGTTTCGAATTTGGTAAAACATAAAATACGAAAGGGTTATCCCTCTGAATTAGCTTTCCAACCATATATTGTGGAGTCCAAATGGAGTTTTGCATGAAAAATTATGTGCATTTTACTAGATAGTGTGCAATATGCCTATTCAATTCTTCGTTCGTTCTTAACTATCATCCGTTGATCCTTGAACACTATGCCAACTTAATTCATTGGGATTTTACTCAGATTTCAAAGCTTCAAATCACTTGAATTCATTCCATAACATCTACATAGCTCGCAATCACTCCTACAAGGCATAAAACACAAAATTATTGCAAAACACTAGCGATTAAAGCTCCAACTCAATTAAATTGCAGTAATTTAGAGTGTAATAAGCGACTAAAATACTTAATTATAGCCTATCATCACACGTTGTCAGTATGAAACTCTAACCAATTGAGTAGAAGCTTTGGGATTGAGCATAATGATTGTCAATTGTTCCATGAACTTCTTTCATGATTAAATTCTGGATTTAAGGTAAGTATTTCACTTTATTTTCTCTTTTAAATTCTATTATTTGATTTTAAATACAATAATTGACAATAAACATTGATTATGACTCTAGTAGAGTTTGCAAGAAGTTATAACCACCTGAAATGGTAAAATTTTTATGCCTTGCCATGATCAGATTCATGTATGATTGTAGGAAAAGAGGTGGAAACCCGTCCCATTAAATTTTCTTCATTATCATTCCCCTTAAGAGAATGTGATAGAAATATGTGGTAAGTCTGAAAGAAGACAAAATATTACGGTGAAGGTATCAATGGATGTAGACATGACAATAGACGAAATCATAATCATCATCATTGTGATAATGAGAATAATAAGGGTTCTTAAAATAATCCTTCACTCTTTGAAAGTAATATTTGTCATCGATTTAACATGAGATTTGTAAAGCACATATAGATGATTATGGTCCATTCATGATGCGAATGTGACAACATCAGATTTATAAATACGTATTCATTCTTGGAAGAGTACGTAAGTGCTAGTGGTAGTGAATATGCCACACGCACCTCTAAGAGGAGGTTTGAGATGCAACAAGAAAATAATTTCATTATTATGGCATGAATGGTCATTGATCACGTACCTATTATGTAACGACCCGGTCAGTCATTTTGAGAGTTAGAGCTATTTAATAAAAGAATTAGATCCTTTGACTAAATCTTATTTATAAGATGAATATGGGTTACTGATAATCAAGATAATGGAAAAAACGAATAATAGAAAATATTACAGAAATAAAAGATCAAAATTGATTGTATTCGAGAATCAGATGCCTTTACATGCTATATCCCCCTCCCTTATATAGGAGATTCTTATAACGTACGACTCCTGCTATGGTTACTCATTAATGACTGATTATGACATTAATGAGGCGTTACAAAGGATAACGGTAATAGGGGTTCAGTTACATAACGTTCGAGTAATCAATTGTGGGTCCTTGAATCCAGTCGTAGCTTTGTCTAGATTGATTCTGACCGTGTGTCTCTCCCATTTTGATCAAGTTGAATTTCCCGTGGCTTATAAGTTCGTGGGTTTACTGAACCACGCCTCTTCATACCCTACCTCTTAAAAGAGTTACGTCCAGCTGTCGTGTTTTCCTGTGTCCACGTGACTGGCTGAGTTGTCAAAAGCTGGCTTACGTGTGAAACTCTTTTTTACCAATACAAGAGCCCCAATTCCCTATTAAATGTTTCCCCTGTATCTAATTCTGCTATTTTGCTTTCCCGGAAGAGTTCGTTTTGGCTTTTGGAGTCCATTGAGACACTTAGTCTCTTAATTAGAAGCTTAAGTTGAAAAAGTCGACCGGATGTCGACTTGTGCGTAAACGACCTCAGATTTGAATTTTGATGGTTTTGTTAGATTCGTTAGGTTATTTTGGACTTAGGAGCGCGTCCGGAATGTAATTTGGAGGTCCATAGTAGAATTAGGCTTGAATTGGCGAAAGTTGGAATTTTGGCGATTTTGGTCGACAGTGGAATTTTGGCGATTTTGGTCGGCAGTGGAAATTTGGAGTTCATACACAAAATTCAATTTGGAGCTCGCTGGAAGGAGAAATTTTGAGATATTTTCAGGGAGAACTTTTGGGTAACGATTCCTAACTCGATTTGATCATATTTCATTAATTTATTGTTGTATTCTTCATCTAATTAAGGATTTTGAATGAGGGAGTTGGGAAAATGGGCGAAAAGTTACCCAATCAAGAATCTGAGTTTTTAGTGGGATTTAGGCGTTGGTTTTGGATGATTTTTGTACGAGTGAAATCGTGAGTGAATGTGTGTTCGTATTTGGTGACTTTTAGTAGGGCTCTGACCTGACCTCGTCACTATTCGACCAAGGTTAGACTTGGCATTTACTAGGTACCATTGTGGTCTACTCACGCCCTTCCTGCACATGTTTTCATGTGCAGATCCAGGTACCTATCGTCCTCCTCATTATTAGCACTCGCAGCATCCTACTAGAGACTTCAAGGTATATTTGTATGCGCCTGCAGATCCTCAAAGTCCCCCTCTATCCCGTATAATGTTTTCCCTCTTATCTCTTTTAGACACTATGTATAGAAGACAGTAAGACAATTTTCTCACAAAGCTTGTGACTCATGATTTCGTGTTTTGGGAAATATTGTTTATATCAAGTACTTGGTTTTAATTGTACATGCCAAGAGGAATTCTACGATTATGTAGTATTATTGAAGTTTATCTATTCAATTATTTCTTTATTTTCGTTATTTCGATGTTATTAGGCTTACCTAGTTGTAGCGACTAGGTGTCGTCATGACATCTTACAGAGGGGGAAATTGGGTCGTGACAAATTGGTATCAGAACTCTAGGTTCATAGGTATCGTGTATGTGTGTTTCAGTAGGGCCCTGATCTGACCTCGTCACTACTCGATCGAGGTTAGACTTGGAACTTCCTGGGTACCATTGTGGTGTACTCACGCCCTTCCTGCACATGTTTTCGTGTGCAGATCCAGGTACCTCTCGTCCGCCTCATTATTAGTGCAGTCGCAACATCCTACGAGAGACTTCAAGGTATATCTGCATGCGCCTGCAGATCCTAAGAGTCCCCCTCTATCCCTTATATTGTTTTCCCTCCTTTATCTCTTTTAGACACTATGTATAGAAGACAATAAGACAGTTTTGTCTTAAACCTTGTGACTCGTGATTCTGGGTTTTGGGAAATATTGTTTATATCAAGTATTTGGTTTTACTTTTACATGCCGAGCAACATTATACCATTATATAGTATTATTGAAGTTTAGCTATTCAATTATTGCTTTATTTTCATTATTTCGATGTTATTAGGCTTACCTAGTTGTAGAGACTAGGTGCCGTCAAGACGTCTTACGGAGGGGCAAATTGGGTCGTGAAAATTTGGTGCCACAGCTCTAGGTTCATAGGTATCGTAAGTCACAAGCCGGTTTATTAGAGTCTCGCGGATTGGTACAAAGATATTTGTACTTATATTCGGGAGGATATGGAACTATTAGGAACAATCATACTTCTTTGATTTCCTTCTCATGCGAGTTATTGACATCAAATTCTAAAATTCTATATTTTATTCTTTCTCACAAATGGCGAGGACCCGTATCGGGAGATCTGACGATCTGGCACCCGAGCCCCCAGCTAGAGCCGTCAGAGGCCGGGGCTGGGGTAGAGGACGACCACGCGGTGTAGCCAGAGCACCTGCACGAGCTGCGATAGAGGAGCTCCCAGCAGCTCCAGCAGAGGGCCGGCACCTGAGGTTCCCATGACTGCTCCATCCCTCCAGGAGACTTTAGCTCAGTTCATGAGCATGTTCAGCACTTTGGCTCAGGCTGGACTGATTCTGATAGCTCCTACCACATCTCAGGCCGGGGGACGGGCACAGACTCCCACATACCGTACTCCTGAGTAGAGGGTCCAGGTTGATCAGCCCACAGAGTTTATTCCTATGCCCCCAGTGGCTCCGGTTTAGCATGAGACCAGGGTAGATGCTTCTGAGGTAGAGCAGCTTAGACTTGAGAGGTACAAGAATTACCACCAACCCACTTTCAGCGGATTGGCTTCAGAGCATGCTCAGGTTTTTCTTGATGAGTGTCATCGTATCCTCCGCACTATGGGCATAGCGGATATGCGTGGGGTTTCTTTTACCCCTTTCTAGTTGAAGGGAGCAACCTATCACTGGTGGAATGCCTATGAGCTGAGTAGTCAAGACGAGGTAGCCTCACTCACTTGGACTCAGCTCTCAAATATGTTTTTGCATGAATATGTCCCTCAGAGCCTTGGGGATGCTTGGCGCGCATAGTTTGAGCACTTGTGCCAGGTTTCTATGACTGTGGTGGAGTATGCAATCTGTTTTAGTGAGTTGGCTTGACATGCACCGGCTTTGGTTGCTACAATCAGAGAGAGGGTTTGTCGCTTCTTTGAGGGACCTCACCCTAGTATCAGGACCAGTATGGTTAGGGAGTTGGAGACGGATATCTCTTATCAGCAGGTTGTGAGCATTGCCAGGAGAGAGGAGGGAACGCTTGCCCGGGATAGAGAGGAGAGATAGGCCAAGAGTTCTCGAGAGATTGGTCATTATTAAGGAGCTTGTGCCCCAGCAGCACGTCATGGCAGGGTTTTTGTGATTCTCCCTATTCATTCAGCTCTTCCAGCAGCCAGCGGTGTTCCCGCTCCTTCCAGGCCTCAGGAGCCTTATTATGCACCACCAGTATCCAGTGTGCCTCCTCTTCGGGGTGCTATTAGTGGTCAATCTAGCAGACCTGGCCCGAGCCAGTCACAGTCATCACGTCCTCCGAGGGGTTGTTTTGTTTGTGGTGATACTCGTCATATGGTGAGGGATTGCCCCAGACTCAGGAGGGGTCCACCTCTACAGATTTTTCACCCACCATGTGCTCCATCAGGTCCTCCAGCCATGCTTTCAGCCCCAGCTGCCGCCCCACCTACTTAGGCAGCTCGAGGTCGAGGTCGCCCTAGAGAGGGAGGCCAGGCAGTTGCTTCCGATTCTATCATCACAGGTATTGTTCCAGTCTGTCATAGGGATGCATTGATATTATTTGACCCAGTCTTTACGTATTCATATGTGTCTTCTTATTTTGATATACAGTTGGGGGTATCTCGGGATTCTTTGAGTTTCTTGTTTATGTATCTACTCCTCTGGGAGATTCTCTTATTGTGACCGCGTATATCGATCGTGTTTCATTTCTCTTAGTAGTTCTGAGACCAATGCCGATTTATTATTGCTTAGTATGGTATACTTTGATGTTATCTTGGGCATGGACTTCTTGTCGCTCCATTCTGCTATTCTTGATTGTCATGCTAAGACCGTGACGCTGGCTATGCCAGGCTTACCGCGATTAGAGTGGAGAGGTACCTTAGAGTATACTCCCCGCAGGGTTATTTCATTTCTTAAGGCTCAGCAAATGATTGAGAAGGGGTGTGAAGCATATTTGGCCTATGTGAGAGATACCAATGTTGATACCCCTCTAGTTGAGTCAGTTCCAGTAGTGAGGGATTTCCCTGACGTGTTTCCAGCTGATCTTCCGGGCATGCCACCCGACAAAGATATTGATTTTGGCATTGATTTGTTGCCGGGCACTCAGCCCATATCTATTCCTCCTTACCGTATGGCTCCTCTTGAGTTGAAGGAGTTGAAGGACCAGTTGCAGGAGTTTCTTGATAAGGGCTTCATTAGGCGCAGTGTGTCACCTTGGGGTGATCCGGTCTTGTTTGTGAAGAAAAATAATGGTTCTATGCGTATGTGTATTGATTTTTACCAGCTGAACAAGGTTACAGTGAATAATAGGTATCCATTGCTTCGAATTCATGATTTACTCGATCGGTTACAGGGTGTCAGGGTATTTTCCAAGATTGACTTGCATTTAGGCTATCATTAGTTGAAGGTTCGGGATCCGGATATTCCGAAGGCTGCTTTTAGGACCAGATATGGACATTATGAGTATCTTGTCATGTTTTTTGGGTTTTCCAATGCCCCAACATGCTTTATGCATTTTCTGCACAATGTGTTTCGACCTTATCTTGACTCCTTCGTCATCGTGTTTATTGACGACATTCTAGTGTATTCCCGGATTCGAGAAGATCATGAGCAGCACTTGAGGACTATGCTTCAGACTTTGAGGGAGAAGAGGTTGTATGCAAAATTTTCTAAGTGTGAGTTTTGGCTTGATTCACTGGCATTCTTGGGTCACGTAGTATCTACTGATGGTATCATGGTAGATCCGAAGAAAGTGGAGGCAGTGCAGAGTTTGGCCTAGACCATCATTAGCTACGAAGAACTGCAGTTTCCTTGGTTTGGCGGGATATTAGTGTCGCTTTGTAAAGAGATTTTCATCTATTGCATCACCTATGACCAGGCTGACCCCGAAGGGCGCTCCGTTCAGGTGGACAGATGAGTGTGAGGAGAACTTTCAGAAGCTCAAGACAGCTTCGACTACAGCCCCAGTATTGGTATTTCCTACAGGTTCGAGGTCTTACACTGTCTAATGTGATGCCTCGTGGATTGTTCTTGGTGCGGTGTTCATGCAGGACAGTAGAGTGATTGCCTACACGTCTAGACAGGTGAAGGTCCATGACAAGAACTATCCTATCCACGATCTTGAGTTAGAAGCTACTGTTCACGCCTTGAAGATCTGTCGCCATTATTAGTACGGTGTTCCGTGTAGATCTACACTGATCACCGGAGTTTGCAGCACTTGTTCAAGCAAAAAGATCTTAATTTGCGTCAGCGAAGGTGGTTAGAGTTACTTAAGAATTATGACATCACTAGTTTTTACCACCCAGGGAAGGCCAATGTAGTGGCCGATGCTTTGACTCACCAGACAGAGAGTTTGGGGAGTCTGTCCTATCTTCAAGCAGTAGAGAAGCCCTTAGCATTGGATGTTCAGGCCTTAGCCAGCCAATTCGTGAGATTGGATATTTCTAAGCCGAGCCGAATATTGTCTTGCGTGGCCTCTCAGTCTTCTCTTTATGACCGTATCAGGGAGCGTCAGTATGATGACCCCCATCTTCTAGTCCTTCAGGACATGGTTCAGTGAGGTGATGCTAGAGATGTGACTATTGGTGATGATGGCGTGATGAGGATGCATGGCTGGATATGTGTGCCCAATGTAGATGGGCTTCGGGAGTTGATTCTTGAGGAGGCCCAGAACTCGCGGTATTCCATATGAAAACATAGCTTAAAAGTGAGACCATCTATATCCGCATGATCCTCTCCTTGTCCGTGGCAACCAACCAGATAGCATGTCGGGCCAACTCCGTAAATCGCATCGCATACTGCATCACATACACATCACCCTGGCGAAGCTGCTCAAACTATCAGTGAAGTTTCTCTCTACGGGACTGAGGCACAAACTTCTCCAAAAATACGACGGAGAACTACTGCCAAGTGAGGGGTGCTGCGCCAGCAGGCCTACGCCTCTCATAAGTCTCCCACAATTGGAGTGCAGCCCTAGAAAATTGAAATGTACTGAAAGACACCCCACAAGTCTCCAAAATACTAGTTGTGCGGAGTATCCTCTAGCACCTGTCCAAGAAATCTGGGGCATCCTCTCTCTCTGTGCCACTGAAGGGTGGAGGCTGGAGTCTACCAAACCTCTCTAGCCTACGCTAATCATCCCCTAGCATAGCTGGAACTACATGTTCCTGAGCAGCTGCAACCAGCTAGGCTAGTGGTTCCCCCGGTGTCTGAAGTCCCTGAACAACCTGCTCCGGCGTACGGGCGGCGGGAGTCTGGGTGCCTCCTCCGGCCTGAGAAGTGGCTGCGGTCGGAGTAACTAAGGAAGCCTGAGCAAGACCTGTACACACTATAGAATCTGGGCCAGGGCCTCCAGAAGGCCAGGAATCACAATAGGCACAGGTGGTACCTGAGTTGGTCCCGCTAAAACATCTACCGCGGGGACCTAGTCCTGATCGGGGACACCTAGGGGAACTTTAGGTGCTACCCCAACTGTTGCGCTGGCGATATCTCGCGTCCCGAGATGCTGGTGTTGGTGGCTATCCCTCCTGACCATTAGCACGAGTCCTCACCATCTGTGGGAGAGTTAAGTAACAGATGTTTAGTTACCAGAATAAACGGAACGCACGAAAAGAATCCAAGAAGGTAAAATTTTCCTAAGGGTTCTGCAGCCTCTCGAAGATAAGTACAAACATCTCTGTACCAATCCGTATGACTCTACTAACCCGCTTATGACTCTTGAGTCCTATGTAACCTACGTTTTGATACCAACTTGTCACGACCCAAATCTAACCCCTGTCGTGATGGCGCCTATCGTGATATAAGGAAAGCGTATTTCCCAAAATACTACCATTTAACTTATGAGAGTGAAGTAACAATATTCCATATTAGAAGTTTTCATAAAAGCCAAACATAATTTCGAATTTGAAAATAAAATAACAATGCGGAAAATGAGCCCCAAACATCGGGGTGTCACTAAATCATGAGCTTCTAAATCTATAACTAATATATGAACAGTCTAACTGTCAATACAACCCAAAAGAGGAGTAGAATGTAAAATGAGTAACAAGGTTCTTCGGATGCTAGCAGCTACCTTGCAGTCTCCAAAGATAGTCGGCCTGAACTCAACGATATCTACGCTCTAACTCACCTAGATCTGTACATAAAGTGCATGGTGTAGTATCAGTACAACTGACTAAGCAGTAACAGAAATAACTAAGGAACTGAGTAGTAGTGATGAGCTAAGCAGAACAATTCGATTACTACTTTTCAAAGTTAAGAATAAACAGGAGTAAACATGTAATTTCATGAATCAACAAATACTACAAGGCAATTAGCAGATAAATGCAGTAATAGCAACAATAAATGAAACCTCACAGCAATGTCACTCATTCACTCAACCCTCAATGCACACTCTAGATAGATACCTGGTCTCACTTGGGGTGCTCAGACTCCAGATGGGCTCCCACAGCCCAAGCGCTAATCTGCACGGACCACTCACGTGCTGCACGGACAACTCACGTGCTATCATATCATATCTTGATCCGCACGGATAACTTACGTGTTATAGTACAATGACTCACAACAGGCCCTCAGCCTCACTAGGTCATGTACCTCTCTAGTCTCATAGTTTTCAATAAATAAAAGAAAGTAGTCCAAATCAAGTATTACAGTGTATGCAAGATAATAGACATTGAGGTAAACATGTACAAGATGTTTTATGACTAAGTACAACTAGTGTGAGCATAATTAAAGCCTAAACATGATCTGTAACATGAAGGCAATCAAGATTAACAGTCATGTAAGCACATAAACACAGAGAATGGCTATTAGGCCTCACAACTTCATGGGACGGACCAAGTCTCAATCCCTCGCGGAGTACACCCACATGCCCGTCACCTAGCATGGGAATCGCCTCCAAACAGTCACATGATATCAATTCTCCGGGTTATACCCTCAAAGCCAAAGTTAAAACTGTTACTTACCTTAACAACGTAGAATCCTACTCCGGGATGCCTTCGCCCCTCGACTCGGTCTCAAAAAGCTCCGAGTCTATAATAAATAGTATATTATCATTAATATACGCTAAAGGAATGAATCTCACACGAAAATTATCAAATTAGACCAAACATCTCGAATTCGGTCAAACCAGACCCAGGGCCCACGTCTCAAAATATGATAAAATTTACAAAACTAGGAAACCCATACATTCACGAGTCCATCCATACCAAATTTATCTAAATCCGATTTCGAATTGACATTCAACTCTCAAAAATCCATGTTATCAAGTTTCTACAATTGTCCCCAATTTTCATCCCAATTCACTAATCAAATGGTGAATTCAACGATTTATTCATGTATATTAACCAATTCTGTGTTAGAATCATTTACCTCGATAAATTTCTTGAAAACCCCTCAAATTATCGCCACAAATCGAGCTCGTTTGGTCAAAATATGAAATAAAACCCCGAACCTCGTATTTATAGTGCACCATTCGGGTGCTCACTTCACTGACCGCCAAATTCTACCGCCAGCCTCCACCGCTAACTGCCAGCCTCCACCGCTGACCGCCAGCCTCCACCGCTGATCGCGAAATCCTGCCAACTCCACGAAGTCTTTCCGTTGTCCGCAAAAATTCAGCACGGTCCGCACTACCAACTTTACAAACCAAACACCAGCAACATCAGCAGCCTTTATCAACAACTAAACTCATCTATTAACCATCCAAAACACATCCGAGGCCCTCGGTACCTTCACCAACAATACCAACAAGTCCCATAACATCATTCAAACTTAGCAGAACCTAAGATTCACGCAAAACAATACCAAAACACAAAATTACCTCGGATTCAAGCCTAAGGATTCCTAAATTTCAAATTTCGCCAATTCAAGCCTAGTTCTACCACGGACCTCCAAATTACATTTCGAACACTACTCCGGACTCGAACCTACCAACCCGATACAACACAACACAGTTGAGCCACATATAACTAAGCAGAAATGGGAGAAACGGGGCTATAACTCTCGGAACGACATGCCGAGTCGTTATAGTGAGGGGATCTAAGGCTCCACAAAAATGGACGATTAGCCGCAGAAGCGCATCTGCAGATGCAGATTATGGAGCAGGTGCAGGCTCTGAAGTTTAATGAAAATTCACATATGCAGAGTCCCAGCTGTACAAGCGGGACAACAGATGCGGTCTTGGGATCACTAGGCGGAAAAAATGATTTTTTAGGGTTTGAAGTTCATATCACAAAATTCAATCCAGAGCTCGGTGGAAGGCAAAATTTTGAGGGATTTTCAGGTATAACTATTGGGTAATGATTCCTAACTCTATTTTGATCATATTTAATTAATCTATTGTTGTATTCTTTCTCTAATTAAGGGATTTGATTGAAGAAGTTCGGAAAATGAAGGAAAAGTTCCCCAACCGCGAATCTGAGTTTTGAGTGGGATTTAGGCGTTGGTTTTAGATCATTTTTGTATGAATGAACTCGTGAGTGAATGGGTGTTTGTATTTGGTGACTTTTATCCAATTCCTAAACGTGGCCCGGGGAGATTTTTGGAGCGATTTTTCCAATTTCTTGCTTTAACTTTGATTATGTTCGTTAGATTAGTTTCTTGTAGCTATATTTATGTTATGTAATTGGTTTTGGCTACAGTTGGTCCATTCAGAGTCTAATATTTGTGGAAAGAGCATAATTTCGGATTGGTTCGAGCTTGGTTCGAGGTAAGTGGCTTGCCTAACCTTGTGGGAGGGGGGAACTCCCCTTAGGATTGGTACTATTGTTGTTATATGAGCGCCGTGTACGTGAGGTGACGAGTACGTACACGAGCTATTTGTTGAAAAATCCTATTTTCATTAAAGCACAACCTGTCTTTACTCTTAGCTGAACTTATTAGCTTGTGTAGCGTTATGTTAGACTAAGAAAGCTTGCCTAATTGCCTTAACTGTCTACTTGAACTACATGCATATTGCAAGATTTCGTGCCATGGTTATTGAACCTTGTTGTTTGGATGTATATTTACTTTGGGACTACGGAAGGGTATTCTGGGTGATCCCTCTGTTGTGCATATTTTCTTTGGGACTATAGAACGATATTCTGGGAGATCCCCCTGTCTTGCATATTTACTTTGGGACTACGGAACGTCATTCCAGGAGATCCTCATCCACATTTACATTTGGGACTACTAGACAGTATCTCGGGTGATCCGCCTTGTTGAACTGTTGTGTTCTGAGCTGTGTTTTCCATGATTCGTTCATTATTACATTTCAGTCTTTATTATTGTGATATCTCATATATATATATATATATATATATATATATATATATATATATATATCATGTGTATCTGTATATATCATGAAAATCTGTGTTATATACATGATATGCAATATAATATACACAAATTGTATCTGCGTATATCCATAAAAATTTATGTTTTATA
>ML384852.1:50225-68689 GCA_005239525.1 Nicotiana knightiana
TATATATATATATATATATATATATATATATGTATGTATATATATTCTAGTATGTCCCTGACCTGACCCCGTCACTACTCGACCGAGGTTAGACTTGGCACTTACTGGATACCATTGTGGTGTACTCATGCCCTTCCAACACATGTTTTTTGTGTGCAGATCTAGGTACCTCTCGTATGCCTCATTATTAGTGCAGCTGCAACAGCCTACTGAAGACTCTAAGGTATATCTGCAGGCGCTCGCAGATCCTCGGAATCCCCCTCTATCCTTTATACTATTTTTCCATCCTTATCTCCTTAGACTATGTATGGGAGACAATTAGACAGTTTTTCTTAGAGCGTGTGACTCATGATTCCGGGTTTTGGGAAATATTGTGTATATTCGAGTATTGGTTTTACTTGTACACGACGAGCGACATTCTACCATCATATACTATTTATTGAAGTTTAGTTGTTCAATTATTGCTTTATTCATGTTATTTCGATGTTATTAGGCTTACCTAGTCGTAGCGACTAGGTGCCAGCACGACGACTTATGTAAGGGGAAATTGGGTCGTGACATGTTGGTATTAGAGCTCTAGGTTCATAGGTATCGTGAGTCACAAGCCAGTTTATTAGAGTCTCGCGGATCAGTACGGAGACGTTCGTACTTATCTTCAGGAGGCTATGGAACTGTTAAGAACAAACATACTTCCTTGATTTCCTTGTCGTGGGAGTTATTGATATCAAATTCTAAAATTCTCTATTATAGTCTTTCTCACAGATGGTGAGGACCCGTACTGGGAGATTCGATGATCAAGCACCCGAGCCTCGTATGAGAGCTGCCAAAGGCCGGGGTCGGGGTAGAGGATGACAATGCAGTGCAGCCAGAGCACCTGTGCGAGTTATAACAGAGGAGCCCCCAACAGCTATAGCTGGAGGGCCAACACCGGAGGTTCCTATTGCTGCTCCAGCCCTCCATGAGACTTTAGCTCAGTTCATGAGCATGTTCAGCACTTTAGCTTAGGCTAAACTGAATCTGATAGCTCCCGCCACAACTTAGGCGGGGGGAGGGGCACAAACTCCTGCATCCCGTACTCTTGAGTAGAGGGTCCCGGTTGATCAGGCCCTAGAGTTTATTCCTATGCCCCTAGTGGCTCCGGTTCAGCATGAGACCAGGGTAGCTGCTTATTAGGCAGTACATCTTATACTTGAGAGGTACAAGAAGTACCACCCACCAATTTTCAGCGGATTAGCTTCAAAGGACGATCAGGGTTTTCTTGACGAGTGTCACAGTATCCTCCGCACTATGGACATAGCGGAGATGAGTGGGGTTTCTTTTACCGCTTTCTAGTTGAGGGGAGCAGCCTATCAGTTGGTGGCGTGCCTATGAGTTGAGTAGTTCGGACAAGGAAGCCTCACTCACTTGGACTCAGTTCTTAGATATGTTGCATTAGTATGTCCCCTATAGCCTTAGGGATGCTTGGCGCATAGAGTTTGAGAAGCTGCGCCAGGGTTCTATGACTGTGTCGGAGTATGCAGTTCGTTTCAGTGAGTTCGATCGACATGTACTGGCTTTGGTTGCTACAGTTAGAAAGAGGAATCGTCTCTTCATTGAGGGACTCCACCCCAGTATCAGTACCAGTATGTCTAGGGAGTTGGAGATGGATATCTCTTATCAGTAGGTCGTGAGTATTTCCAGGAGAGTGGAGGGCATGCTTGCATGAGATAGATAGGAGAGAGAGGCCAAGAGGTCTCGAGAGACTGGTCCTTATTAAGGATCTCATGCCCCAGCAACACGTAATAGTAGGGGTTTTGGGAGTCGCCCCATTTATTCATCTCTTCCAGTAGCCAACGGTGTTCCCGCTCCTTCCAGGCCTCAGGAGCTGTATTATGCACCACCAATCACGGAGGTCGAGGTTTCCTTAGAAGGGGAGGTCAGGCCTGGTATTATGACCTTCCAGGTCGTTCAGAGGCAGTTTCTTTCGATTCTGTCATCACACGTATTGTTCTAGTCTTTCATAGGGATGCATAAGTATTATTTGACCCAGGCTCTATATATTCATATGTGTCTTCTTATTTTGCTCAATATTTGGGGGTATCTCGGGATTTGAGTTCCCCTGTTTATGTATCTACTCCTGTGGGAGATTCTCTTATTGTGGACCGCGTATACCGGTCGTGTTTTCTCGCACTTAGTGGTTTCGAGACCAGAGCCGATTTATTATTTCTCAGTATGGTAGATTTTGATATTATCTTGGGCATGGGATGGATGTCACATCATTATGCTATTCTTGATTATCAGCTAAGGCTGTGACGCTTGTTATGCCAGGCTTACCGCGATTAGAGTGGAGAGGTACCCTGGAGTATACTCCCTACAGGGTTATTTCATTTCTTAAGGTTTAGCGAATAGTTGAGAAGGGGTGTGATGTGAATTTGGCCTACGTGAGAGATGTCAGTATTGATACCCCTACAGTTGAGTCAGCTCCAGTAGTGAGGGATTTCCATGATGTATTTCCAGCTAATCTTCCGGGCATGCCATCTGACCGAGATATTGATTTTGGCATTGACTTGTTACCGGTTACTCAGCCCATATCTATTCCTCCTTACCATATGGATCCCGCTGAATTGAAGGAGTTGAAGGAGCAGTTGCGGGAGTTGCTTGATAAGGGCTTCATTAGGCGCAATGTGTCACCTTAGGGTGCGTCGGTCTTGTTTGTGAAGAAAAAGGATGGTTCTGTGCGTATGTGTATTGATTATCGCCAGCTGAACAAGGTTACAATGAATAACAGGTATGCATTTCCTCGCATTGATGATTTGTTCGATCAGTTACATGGTGCCAGGGTGTTTTCCAAGATTGAATTGCGTTCTCGCTATCATCAGTTGAAAATTTGGGAGCCTAATATCCCGAAGACTGCTTTCAGGACCAGATATGGTCACTATGAGTTTCTTATCATGTCTTTTGAGCTGAACAATGCTCCAGCAGCCTTTATGCATTTGATGCACAGTGTGTTCCGGCCCTATCTTGACTCCTTCGTCATTGTGTTTATTGACGACATTCTAGTGTATTCCTGGACTCAGGAAGATCATGAGTAGCACCTGAGGACTGTGCTTCAGACTCTGAGGGAGAAGAGGTTTTATGAAAAAATTTCTAACTGTGAGTTTTGGCTTAATTTAGTGGCATTCTTGGGTCACATAGTATCTAGTGTTGGGATCAAGGTAGATTCGAAAAAAGGTGGAGGTAGTGCAGAGTTGGCCTAGACCATCATCAGCTACGAAGATCCACAGTTTCCTTAGTTTGGCGGGATATTACCGTCTCTTAGCAGAGGGATTTTCATCTATTGACGCACCTATGACCAGGCTGACCTAGAAGGATGCTCCATTCAGGTGGACAGAGGAGTGTGAGGAGAGATTTCACAAGCTCAAGATTGCTTTGACTACAACCCCAGTATTGGTATTGCCTACAGGTTCGGGGTCTTACAATTTTATGCCTCGTGGATTGGTCTTGGCGCGGTGTTGATGCAAGATGGTAGGTTGATTACCTACGCATCCAGAGAGCTGAAGGTGCATGAGAAGAACTATCATGTCCACGATCTTGAGTTAGCAGCTATTGTTCACGGCTTGATGATTAGGCGTCATTATTTGTATGGTGTTCCTTGTGAGATTTACACTGATCACCGGAGTTTGCAGCACCTGTTCAAGCAAAAGGATCTTAATTTGCGTCAGCGGAGTTGGTTGGAGCTACTTAAGGATTATGACATCATTGTTTTGTAGCACCCGATGAAGGCCAATGTAGTGGCTGATGCTTTGAGCTGCCAGGCGGAGAGTTTGAGGAGTTTGGCATATCTTCCAGTAGCAGAGAGGCCCTTAGCATTTGATGTTCAGGCCTTAGCCAGCAAGTTCGGGAGATTGGACATTGCGTAGCCGAGCCGGGTATTGGCTTGCGTGATCTCATGGTCTTCTCTTTATGACCGTATCCGGGAGCGTCAGTATGATGATCCCCATCTACTAGTCCTTCAGGACAGTGTTCGACGAGGTGATGCTAGAGATGTGACTATTGGTGATGATGGTGTGATGAGGATACATGGCCATATATGTGTGCCCAATGTGGATGGGCTTCGAGAGTTGATTATTGAAGAGGCCCACAGCTCGCGGCATTCCATCCATATGGGTGCCACGAAGATGTACCAGGATTTGAGACAAAACAATTGGTGGAGGAGGATGAAGAAGGATATAGTTGGGTTTGTGGCTCGGTGTCTCAATTGTCAGCAGGTCAAGTATGAGCATCGGAGACCGGGTGGCTTACTTCAGAGGTTAGAGATCCCAGAGTGGAAATGGGAGCGGATCACCATGGATTTCGTAGTTGGGCTCCCACGGACTTCGAGGAAATTCGATGCTATTTGGGTGATTGTGGATCGGCTTACCAAGTTATCTCATTTCATCCTAGTGATGACTACTTACTCTTTAGAGAGGTTGGCTGAGATTTTCATCCGAGAGATTGTCCGCCCTCATGGTGTCACAGTTTCCATCATTTCAGATAGAGCTACGCAGTTTACATCACAGTTCTGAAGAGCCGTACAACAGGAGTTGGGAGGTAAGGTGGAGTTGAGCACAGTATTTCAACCTCAGACGGACTTGGGAGATCAAGCGGGATATGCGCAGCAGTTATCCTCATCTTTTCACAACTTCAATTATATCTCTATGCTCGTTCGAGGACGAACAATTATTTTAAGACGGGGATAATGTAACGACCCGGTCGGTCATTTTGAGAGTTAGAGCCCCTATCCCCTATTAACTGCTTCCCCCGTATCTAATTCTACTATTGTGTCTTGCCGGGAGGGTTCGTTTTGGTCTTTGTAGTGAATTGAGACACTTAGTCTCTTAATTGGAAGCTTAAGTTGGAAAAGTGGACCAGATGTAAACTTATGGGTAAACGACCTCGGATTTGAATTTTTATGGTTTCTGTTATCTCGGGTAGGTGATTTGGGCATTAGGAGATCGTCCGGAATGTGATTTGGAGGTCCGTAGTAGATTTAGGCTTCAATTGGAGAAAATTAGAATTTTGGTGATTTTGGTCGGCAATGAAAATTTTGATACCGGGCTCGGAATGGAATTTCGGAAGCTGGAGTAGGTTCGTAGTGACATTTGTGACTTGTGTTTAAAATTTGAGGGCATTCATACGAGATTTGATATGTTTCGACGTCGTTTGTAAAATTTGGAAATTTCAAAGTCCATTAGGCTTGAATCCGTGTGTAATTTGTGTTTTTAATATTGTCCGGTGTGGTTTGAAGGCTCGACTGAGTTCGTATGGTGTTCTAGGATTGGTTGGTATGGTTAGTTGATGTCCCGAGGGCCTCGGGTTAGTTTCAGGTGGTTAACGGATGAAAAATGGACTTAGGAGAATTGTAAAGTTGCTGGTTCTAGTGTCTTTCGCACCTGCGGTGGGAGGTCAGCAGGTGCGGCCCCCCAGAAGTGAGGCTAAGGTCGCAGGTGCAGGTTTGGTGTAAATTCCAGGGGTCATAGATACGGCGAGGGGGAAGCAGGAGCGGAGCCGCATCTGCGGAAGGGGAGTTACAGATGCGGAGGTGAAGGGGATCCAAGGCTCCGCAGAAGCGGACGATTAGCCGCAGAAGTGCATCCGCAGATGCGGACAATGGAGCGCAAGTGCAGGATCTAGAGTTTAATAAGAACTCGCAGATGCGGAGTTCCATGATTATTGAACCTTGTTGTTTGGCTGCATATTTACTTTGGGACTACGGAAAGGTATTCCGGGAGATCCCCTGTACTACATATTTACTTTGGGACTACGGATTAGTATTCCGGGGGATCCCCCTATCTTGCATATTTACTTTAGGACTACGGAACGGTATTCCAGGAGATCTCCCTGCACATTTACGTTTGGGACTACGAGATGGTTTCTCGGGAGATCCCCCATGTTGAACTGTTGTGTTCTGAGCTGTGTTTTCCATGATTCGTTCATTGTTACATTTCAATCTTTATTATTGTGATATCTCCTTTGTTTTGCTTCATTATAAATAAATAAATATATATATATATATATATATATATATATATGTTCCAGTAAGGCCCTGACCTGACCCCATCACTACTTGACCGAGGTTAGGCTTGTCACTTACTGGGTACCATTGTAGTGTACTCACGCCTTTCCTGCACATGTTTTTCGTGTACATATCCACGTACCTCTTGTATGCCTCATTATTAGTGCAGCCACAGCAGCCTACCGGAGACTTCACGGTATATCTGCATGCGCCCACAGATCCTCGGAGTCCTCCTCTATCCTTTATACTATTTTTCCCTCCTGATCTCTTTAGACTATGTATAGGAGACAGTTCGACAGTTTTTCTTAGAGCTTGTGGCTCGTGATTCCGAGTTTTGAGAAATATTGTATATATTCGAGTATTTATTTTACTTTTACATGTCGAGCGGCATTCTTCCATCATATATTATTTCTTGAAGTTTAGTTGTTCAATTATTTCTTTATTCCTGTTATTTCGATGTTATTAGGCTTATCTAGTCGGAACAACTAGGTGCCGTCACGATGTCTTACGGAGGGGGAAATTGGGTCGTGAAAATTGTGTAGTAAATTGGATAATTGTTGACATTTATTAAATCCTCTATTTCCCATGCCTAAATCTTTGTTTCTCGAATTTGTTTTTATATGACAATGTGATGTGATTGTCACTTGAATATTTATGTGAATTCTGTGAGTTTGTTGATTTGATATTTCCTGGGAAATAATTATATTATGGATTTTTCATCTGCAATAATTAATAAAATAAGTTTATACTGAGGCGTTTATATATTTATCAAGAATTTGGATCTTTGTTCTTGTTGTTGTTGTTGTTGTTGTTGTTGTCCTATACTGACTTATTTTTCCATCTTTGTTGTTGTTTTGAGGTTTTATATATGTTGTGTGGAGCCTTGGGCTATTTGTTGAGAAATTTATTGATTTTGATATATCTTTGAAAGTGGTTGTTGTCATTGGAGAAATTGTAATATGAATTGTTGTGGGGTGTTTCCGTTTTAATACTCGTCTTGATGTTATTTATGCATCCTACCTTGCTTGTTAATGATATACATGTGCTTGGTAAGGAAGAGTGCAAAGCACAAAGGGTGATGTTGTACCATTTCATATACATTATCATGTGAGGGAGAGTGTAAAACACGAAGGGTGATACCGTGCTATTTCATATACATTATCATGTGAGGGAGAGTGTAAAGCACAAACGGTGATGTCGTGCCATTGAGAGTGTAAGGCACGAAGGGTGATGCCGTGCCATTATTTTATATTATCATATGTTCATGGCACGAAAGGTGTTTCCGTGCAGGTGAGGACAAGAGACATAGATTGTATTGTTATATCTTTTCGTTGTGTATACATTCATGCCTTTATCTTGAGATGTTATTGTGCACCTATATTTTCTTTGTGACTTGTAATCGTTGTTGCTTCCTGTGTGCCTCCCACTTTATTTCTTTTATTGTTATTAGCATTTCCTCCACTTAATTGGTACTATTATGTGTATGCATGGAGAGAAAGAGATAAGTGCACGAAGGGTGTTGCCGTGTCAATTGATTTTATCTACATGTATATATATTGGGTGAGAATGAGACAAGTGAACGAACCAATTGATGTGATATGTTGAATATATTGCTCACAACAGAAAAGTTAAATGAGGTGTCACGTGGTGAATTTTATTCGAAAGATATTTACTTGAAAGAATTATATTTGAAAGATATTTACTTGAAAGAATTATATTTTAAATATATTTATTTGAAAGAATTATATTTGTGAGGTATTTAATCGAAGGAAGTATATTCGGGGTATATATTTAATTGTATGGATCACATTCCAAATATTTTTATTTAAAACACTTATAGATAAAAGATGTATATGTTGAAGGACTTGATTAATTGGTTATAGTTGTGTTTATTATTCGTTTGAGCAATGTTTACGGTTTTCGTGTTTCCTTTATTTTTGAATCACTAGTTGATTGGTGTTGCTAACATTGTTATTTTTTTCCTATTTTCTTGTATACTATATTTCACAGGTTATTAGACTAGTGAGTGTCTTGACTGTACCTCGTCACTACTCCACTGAGGTTAGTCTTGATACTTACTGGGTACCGACTATGCTATACTCATACTATACTTCTGCACATTTTTGTGTAGAGCCAGATATTGGAGATATCGGACTCGGACAAAGTTAGAGTATGATCGCAAGGATTCAACGTAGAGCTACTTGATCATCGCAGTCCCTTTTAGTCTTTCCACTTTTATTGTACTGTCAATTTCTTATTCGAACAATATTGTACATTCAGTCCTCGAGATTATTTCATGTATTCAATTGGAGTTTGTGACTCAGTATTACCAGTGGAGGTTGTGTGAATATTTCTGCTGTTAGTGTTGACACTTGTATAAAAAAAAGAAAAACAAAAGAAGAGAAAGGGGCTTGAATTTTTATTATAATCAGCTTACCTATCTTAGAGACTAAGTGCCATCATGACGCCTGTGGTGGGATTTTGGGTCGTGACAAAATCATATACCAATTCAAGCTTTATGAACTTTAGAACTTTAAACTTCTGCATTCGATGTTGAAACATATCAAATCATGTCCGATTGACCTCAAATTTAGTACACAAGTCACATTCGACAGTGCAGACCTACTCCAACTTCCGGAATCGGAATTCGACCTGATATCAAAAAGTCTACTTCCGGTCAAACTTCTCAAAAACCTTCAAATTTCTAACTTTCGCCAAATGACCCCAAAATGACCTACAAACCTTCAAATTCACTTCCGAACGCGCTCCCAATACCAGAATCACCGTACAGAGTCATTCCCAAACGCGGAATCTCAAACGGACATCAATATCATTGAAATGCACTTCAACCCAAATTCAAAAATTCTTTCAAAATGCCAATCTTCCACAATAGGCATTGAAACGCTCCCGGGCCATCCAAAACTTGATTTGGCATACGCCCAAGTCCAAAATCATCATACGAACCTGTTTGAATCTTCAATTCCCCATTCAGAGGTCATTTACACAAAATCAACCCATGGTCAGATTCTTCCAACTTTAAGCTTCCGAAATGAGAATTCTCTTTTCAAATCCACTACGAACTTCCCGAATTTCAATTCCTACCACACTCACAAGTCATAATACCTGAAGTGAAGTTGTTCATGGACTCAAATCGCCGAACGACGCGCTAGAGCTCAAAACGACCGGTCGGGTCGTTACGCTGAACTTCAATTATAATTCTCTTAAATTCATTTATGAATTTGATTTGTACGTTAATAATGACGCGAGATGATTTAAATATTTATTTATATGAAGGAACAATAAATTCTAATTAATGAGAGAAATGTTATGTATAATAATACAAAAATCATCTAAATGCCGAAAAATATTATTACATTAGCATAATATATGAAATTAAAATAAAAGGACATCATCAAAACTTACACAGGTGATCAATTTTGTCATGTTAGTTAGTTAATTATGCATAATAGTTTAAAAGTATTTAATGTGATGATATCTTAACGGACACTTCTTTTTGGACAATATTTTTTGTGTTTCCTCATAATGCTTTGGTTGCTCCGCCTTAACCAAAACTTTTGTTGTCGATCTTGATATCTATCATGAAAGTGCAACTTACAGTTGTTCGTGCAAAAAATATATTGCGCTAAATATAGTCCAATATTTAGATATTTGTCCTTGTGCTTTAATATATTTACAAAATATAAACATACTAAAAATTATTTTCGCACAAATTTAAAAGGATATTCCTTAGTTTCGGAACACAAAGTTGAATTCAGGAATAAAAATATACTTCAAAACACATTGACCAGTATCATATTTTTTGCATGTATGACATTATTATCAAAACTTTTATATATTATATGTGTACTATTACATAAGCTATTCGCGTATCTAAGTTTTTCAGTAGCATGACGGTCACAATTTTTTTCAAAATTAACCTATATACAATGGAAGATCAATAATCTTATGATACGCCTGATGTGCGTATATACTATTTCAAGTGATATAAACCTTTTTTTTTACAAAGTAAATATTATATTATATTATGTTCCTAAAGTTACTATCTGGTGATACTCCTTCAAATGATCTTATACTATTTGGATTTTGGTGTTACTATAGAATGCCCTAATAAATACTTCAAATGGATTTGGAAAATTTATTGCCCCAATAAGACGAAATACTTACTATGGCAATGTTATCATAACAAACTTCCTTGCATGTATTATTTGGGCCACGTTGGTATCAACATTGATATTTTTGCTCAAAAAGTTTTATGATGTGTCTCACACAATTGACATTAGTAGAGACAAAATTTTAGGACCGCTTTGTGTATTTGGCCAAAACCATAATATGTCTCACACAACTATAGAGTACTTGATTTTTATTTTTCTTTCCTTTTTAAATCAAATTCTGTATTAATAATAGCATCCATCAATGAATGGAAGAGAAGAGCTTGATACCAAAACCATTTTAACCTGACATTTGTCTTTTAATTCAGATTTATATATAGATCAAGATGGTTAATTATAAGGGATGGCACGTTCTATTGAGATGATCACAGCAAATGACAAAACTCCAATGCTTCCTCAAAGTACACGCTCAGACTCAGATGTAATACCTTTTCATTTATACTTTTTGTTTTTGTTTTTGTACAAAAAGCAACAAGGTGGAAGGTGTATAGGTTTTTCATGAGAAAGACGAAAAAGAGTTCAAGAACAGACTCTTGATCCCCATTGGTCCTTACCATAACAAAAATCCTTAACTTGGTTCAATGGAAAAATATAAAAAGTTGCACCGAGAAAGGTTTTTCCGGAAGAAAACGGGGCTTGATGTGCCAAGTTGCATAAAAAATTGGAGGAATTGAAGGATGAAGCACTAAAGTGTTATGAAGATATACATGATAGCACAGGGCAATTCATACAAATGTTGGTGGATGATGGTTTGTGGTTGAGTATATTCGAGAAAATTGTGCAGCTAATAATTGAAGAGAAGGCCGAATTATCAACACAGATTGGATGCTATTAATGTTATACTAAACAAGAAGTCATTTCAGAAGCAAACAGAGAGGAGGCTAGGACACTGGCTACTTGCGCATATGAGGATGGCACACAATGGGTGAAGAGACAAGTTATATGCTACTCTTTTCATTTTATATTGCAATGTTTGACCAGACAGTATTTAAAAAGAAAAGAAATTGACACATATCATAAGTATCTTTAAAAATGATGGTGTTTGTTTGACCAAAAAATCCTCCACTCGTCGATTGATCAAATCGAGGTACGCACTATAAATCTAACTTGAGACTGGTGCAATCGTACTGTCGCATATTTGCAGGACGACATGCTTCCAAACGACAACAAAGAAGCCAAAAAGCTTCGAATGCAGGCAGCAACGTATAGCATCATCAACAGCGACCTATACAAAAGAACGTATGTTGGCCCCCTACCAAAATACTTAGGACCAAACCAGACACGCACGTCTTAGAAGAAGTCCACCAAGGTCACTGCAGAGCTCATACCGGCAATCGAGCCCTAGTCAGATGCCTCGTACGAGCAGGATACTACTGGCCCATAATGAAAAAGGAGGCTGCCGACTTCATTAAAAAATGTGAACCCTGCCAAAGATACGCCCCCATGATCCACCTAGCGGGAGAGCACCTCCACTCAGTTACTCGCCCTGGCCCTTCATCAAATAGGGAGTGGACATTGTTCGCCTCCTCCCAGCAGGACGAGGTAACGTACAATTTCTTTTATTTTTAACTGGCTATATTTCTAAGAGGGTGGAAACAGGTGCATTCGCTCAAATACGCAAGCAAGAAGTGATCTCCTTCATATGGAGGAACATTGTATGCCGCTTCGACATCCCCAAAGAAATTAGCTGTGATAACGGACCCCAATTCACGGGATGGAAGATCGTCGAGTTCTTAGAAAAATGGCATATCAAAAGAATACTCTGTACACCATATAATCTCGCGGGCAATGGACAAGCGGAATCCTCAAACAATTCAGTATTGAATATCATGGAGAAGAAACTCGAGAACGCCAGGGGACTATGGCCGGGGCTGCTGCCGCAAGTGCTATGGGCATACCGCACAACCCCAAAGACAAGCATAGGAGAAACACTCTACTCATTAGTATAATGGACTGATGCAGTGATACCAGTCGAGGTCGGAGAACCAAGTCTAAGGTATTCACATGAGAGCGGGCCAAGAAACGACGAAAGCATAAGGCAAGACCTCGACGAGGCCGAAGAACGAAGAAACATGTCCTACGTAAGAATGGTATCCCAGAAACAACAAGCAGAGAGATACTATAACAAAAAATCCAAGGTCAGACCACTCAAAGTTGGGGACTATGTACTCAAAGCCAAAACACAGGCAAGCAAGGATCAACGGGAATGAAAATTGGGGATCAATTGGAACGGCCCATACAAAATTACGGCAGTAGAAAGCAAAAGGTAGTCCAATTAGAAACAATGGAAGGAAAACTACTACCAAACAATTTGAACGTCGCGCACCTCAAGTACTTCAACTTCTACAGGAAGATGTTCTCCGTGTCGTACTCTTTTTTCCCTCACATGAGTTTTGTCCCAATCGAGTTTTCTGGAGGAGGTTTTCAACGAGGCGGCGGAGAGAGCATTTCGAAGTTAAGTACATATTCTTCGCTCGACCCCTCAAACACTTCTCCAGGTCGACCAATGAAGGGACTAGATACGCTGGAACTGGAATACCAGTACGAAAACAAAAACATGTAAGCTTCTCCAATGTATAAATATGCAAGCAAAGTATGCAAACACATGATGTTCACCTGTCTCCACAAAGTTTAAAAACTACACAAATCAAGGAACTGACATTCGACCTCGTTCGAATCAATTACGAGTCACATTCAAACTCACTCGAATTAACTCACATTCAACCTCGTTCAACTTAATTACAAGTCACATTCGACCTTGCTCGAATTAAATCACATTCGACCTCGTTCGAATTAATTACGAGTCACATTCGACCTCGCTCGAATTAACTCATATTCGACCTCGTTTGAATTAATTACGAGTTACATTCGACCTCGCTCGAATTAACTCACATTCGACCTCGTTCGAATTAATAAAGAGTAGCATCTGACCTCGCTTGAGCTAATTCAAATTCAACCAATTAATAAAGAGTAACATTCGAACCCGCTCGAATAAACTCACACTCGACCTCGCTTGAACAAATTAAGAGTTATATTTGACCTCGCTCGAATTCAGTTTATATTCGACCTAACCCGACTTCGATTTACAAGTTAACCTCGTTTGAGTTGATTATGGCGACATGGGACATCACCCAAATTCAATCAAAGATATACTCGACCACGTTAAAGCTAGCACATACCGACACAGTTCTTCTAACCGAAGAAATCACTTGAAGAAAATGTTCAAAGAGAAAACAAAAGACTCAAAAATGTACAGCAAGAATTATGATCATTCCATTCCAAAAATTATCTTACAAGTTCTTGAAAGAAGCCAACACAAAAAAAGAAGACAAAGAAAAATTATAATGTATTACTATGCGTCATCCCCACCATCATCACTGTCGGCCTCTTTGTCGTCCAGGTACCCGTCATCATACCAAGCACGCTGCTCAATTCCGTCCAATTCGCCCTCGTCTTTATCTTCCCTCGGCGTAGAAGGATCGTAACTGCAGGCGACTCGAGCTTTACGTGCCTTGGCACGAGAACCCTCAAACTCGACTTTGGTAAGTTTTAGTGCCACCATCAAGTCCCTAAATATGTCTAACTGGGCCTCGAAATGAATCCACATCTCGTACGAGTCCCGCGACACGTCGGGAAAGGTGGAAGTATGAGAGGATGATGGCCGATCCAACAGCTACCCCTTTTCGACCTCAATAGCGGCGACCTGATCAGTTAAATTTGAAACCTCTCCCTCAAGATCGTCAATCCGTTCATCGAGTCGGGCTCCCCTGTGCATAGCTGCCTCCGCCTCACTTGAATGTTCAGACCGAAGGACACAAACGACCTCCTCTGTCGCTGCCACCCTTGCCAAAGTCACCTTCCTGACCTCCTTGTCCTCACCCAACTCTGCCATTTTTTCAACCAGCTCGTCACTCAAGGCACTGGCCTGGGTCGAACTCTACTCAAGTTTAGCCCGTAGAGATGCCACTTGAGCCTGAAGATCGGCGCATTCAGCCGCGACCCCCTGCTCACCATGAGCTCGTCCTCCTTGACCCTGAGCGCCTCCTCAAGTTTATTTCATCTGTGGATGATCCTCACAGGTTCTTTGTCTTTCTCCTTCAGCTCATCCCGAATGGGTTGGAAATTTCCATCCGCACCAAATCAAAGGCACAACTCACTTTCCTTGGCACGGTACTTAGTCTCCATCCTTTTAAAGATAGCCCTCCTTTCTCTCTTCTCGACGGGCACACTGTCGCGCCCCCTTTTTCTCCTCGCGAAATCGGGTTTCCACATTCATTTGGGACAACTCCTTTCCTTTTGGGAGAGGGGTATGGAAAGTGAGGAGTTGCCACCTAAAGGATTTATAGTGCGTTAGGGCACCTAATGCAAGTAACTCATGAAACCAGTCTACGTCACCAGAGGTTAGGTAAGGGCTTGAAATTACCTTGAGGGGAAGGTGTAGGAACCCCTTGAGGTCCACAATGGCGGGTCCCGGCCAAACTTACTTAGTAAATTAGTCATTTAATAGATAAGCAGTCTAAGCACACATGTAAGCAAGATGAAAGGAGATTAAAAGGTAAGCAGTCTTAGCACACATATGTAAATAAGATAGAGGAGTCCAAAGTTCTTAGCCTATAGGATAACATTCGTACAATGCCCGATAATCCTTCCTCAACTAGAGGGGTTACACGTGACATTAGCGAACAGGTCATCATATCCCTTTACTACCCAATTACCCTCCCCTTAGCGGTTATATAGGCGATTTTAAATTAGAGAGACTCTAAGTGTGCTTTACCCGTACCTTCCTTGTGGTCCCGGAGGTGTTTAGGACCTCTAATTTTAGGCAGTTCTAGACTCTCCTAAGGTGTTTAAAAGGGAAAATCTAAGCGACAACAAAGAACATATAGGACTGTCAAGTATGAAAACAATTAAGAGGGCTCATGTTAACCTCCACACACAAGCAGATAATTAGCACGTCTCAAACACATATTTCAGAGAATTTTCAGAAGGTCCTAGAACAGGATATCTAGGTGAGCATAACAAGTCGAGAATATGCAGCATTGTTTTAAAATGAAGTGACATAAACCTAATCAGTTCGCCTACTGATTTTAGAACCTGTTGAATCTGGGCACTTACAAATAAAAAAAATATAGTTTTACAATTTTATAAGACCTTAATTACCTAAGGCTTGCCTAGGCGTGGATCTGTAATACCCTATAAACATGCAATCAGAATTCTGGGAATTAGTTTTAAAACAGTTTGAACTTATTAAGTCCTATAGGCATGCTTGTCTAGGTGCTGAATATCAAGAAATTGCTACTGATTTTATGCGATATAGGCATGGTTTAAAGCAAATATAAACACAGCCCTAAAGAAGGATTTCTAATGCACATAAACAATGGACATTTTATTAGGCAGAATTATAGCAGTAACTTAATAGCATGATTTCTAGGTAATCATGATTAAACAGAAGAAGAATTTCATGATAAATGAGGTAATGAGCCTATAACATGTTGCCTAGTATTCCAAATGGTCCTAAAAGCATGGTTTCTGATGCAAGTAAACATAGTATAAGCCTAAAGCATGATTTCTAATGCAAGTAAACATAATATAGGACTAAAAGCATGATTTATAATGCAAGTAAACATAATATAGACCTAAAGGCATGATTTCTACCCGTTTTCCCCACAAAAGTCATATAAAAATCCCTCCCCTTTTACTAATTTCCCCAATATCTGTTTACAGGGGTTATTATTACAGACCTTAAATGAATGAATTACATAATAAATATAAGTTGCGCTATGGGGAGCCTGAAATAGTCCTAAAGTGAACCTGGAAATACCAAGCCTTCAAAACAGTCCAAGATGTCATAGCCCATAGTATCCAATGAGGTATCCTGGTGCGTCAATGTTCCCAAGGGCCTCAATGACCCCGGGCAATGCTCACACCAAGATCTTTTAAAATAAGGAAGTGATTATGTGCAGTGTGGAAGGGCCAGCCCCAGTGCGCTAGAGTTCGGAGGAATCTCATGGATTCCTAGGCAGTACACACGCTGGAGGGGCATAACTTATGTAATCTAAGAGTAGAAGTGAGATTGCTTGACATAGTTGAGAAGATTTTGATTAAAAAAACAGTGTAGAGGTAAAATCTTTAGGAGTGAAAAGTATTTTAGGAATGGAAGTAGTTTTAGGAAAAATGTTAAGAGTGGAAACAATTTTGGAAGCAATTCTGAGAAGACCAAAGATTCGACAAACAACCACACAATCAGAAAACTTAGAGTGCCTAGATTCAAGGCCATTTATTACTTAACTCTGAGTGAAGCCAAAAAAGTTCACAAACAGGGATCAGAAGGGGTTGGGAACATAGGGAGCTTTATCAGAAACACATGAACATGGATAATAGGGGAAGCAGATTGATCAACAAGTATACAGAACAAGCAAGGATTGATTGACAACCAGTGACCAAACTCATAGCATTAGAATACAAACCACTGATTCAGAGTATTGTCAAGGAAATTATACTTAAATCTAAAGTGATAGTAGACATTAGAGCATAGAGGCAGAATGCAGGAACATTCATATTGAGGACCAGGGTCTACCCCACAGGATTAGTCATACCAATTGTGATTAATCAGATAAATTAGGAGCTTGAACTATTTAAAATGAGCCTGCTAGTTGAAGGAAACTGACAAGAGCTCGAGTAAACATGCTGGCTAAAATAGAAAACAAGAAAATTGAAACCTAGACATGATGATTAAAACACTAAACAAGAGCGAGTAAAAAAAATAAGCATACTGATCAAAGCAGTAAACATGAAGAACAACTAAGTACATAATTAGTTAAACTAGTGCGAAAATAGGCATGGATTTGACAACTATGGAGCACATAGATTTGAATTTCCGAGATATTGAAATAATAACATACCAGTTAAGGAAGCAAAGTGTAGAAAGCAAAGAAAGTAGAGTTCCATAGTCTAGCCTTGTCTTTCAGCCGGTTAGACAAACAATTAGAACAAATAGCAGAAAGAGGAGAAAAAGTTTTTGTGTGTGTGTATTTTTTGAACTACTGTCCGTGTTTTTGAGATAATACAAGAGTGTATATAAATAGCACATAGGGAGTGGAACAAGTAAGTTAAAGAGAATCAAAGTTCAATTAATTAGGTATCAATCAACCAAATCATAGAATCAATTCATAAAGGGAGTCCGGCAAAGATCCCTTTAATTGGCGAATAGTCAACTAGCGGTCATAACAGGGTTCAATTAAGGTAATGAATCAAAATCATACCATATAGGGAGTCAGTAAAAATCTCCAAACTACTGTCCACTAATTAAGGCAAGCAAAATAGGAAAAACAGGTCACAAATAAGGAAACTAGTAAAATTCCAGCACACGAATTTTAATAGGGCAATTAACAGGAAACAATCAGTAAAAAACTTCAAAGAGTACTAATTTTATAGGAAAGAAATATTTGAATCCTTAGATAGAAATCAACCAAGTAAGAATCCCAAAGGGTTCTGATTTTAACAAGAAAGAAATCGTTCAAATCCTTAATAGAAGTCAATCAAGTAGAAATCTCACAAAATACTGATTTTAACAGGGAAAACAGTTTAAGATCCTAAATAGAATAAGTTAATAGGACTGGTTTGCAAAGATAATCACAATATCGAAAAAAGAAATTGAAGAAATAAATGTAACACACAGAAACATACACGAGGAGTTGTCAAGCTAGTAAAGAAACAATCAGTTTAAACACTAAAAAAGTTAGAAAGAAAACCCTTTTGAAAAATATTTAGGACACACCCTAATTTCAGAAGAAAGCAAATGGAATCGAAATAGTTAACCAAAACAAGAGATCTTCAAGGGAAAACACTAGATAATACTCGAACCATTTCAGATTTACAAAGATCTAAACGGATTTGAGTAGTCGTAAACTAGGGTTTTCAGAAAAACAGTAGAGATGTAAAAAACTCGGTCAAAACTATGGATTTGAACTAAAAATAGGAGGAAACCAATACTCACAAACGAGAAAGGCCATAGACAGGTCGGTAAACAGTTTTCAGGCAGAATCTGGTTGACTTTCCTTGAGATCACCTCAAGGAATCAAAGAGCCAGGGAGTATAGGAGACCAGTGGTGGTCGGAAAAGGCACGGAAACACCATAAAAGGGGTTTGTCGCCGGTGACGGCGATTAGGGTTAGGGGTGAGTTGAGAGAGAATTTGAGAGGTTAGTGAAACTGGGATGGTGGAAAATGAAAAATGAGGGG
>MDKJ01065078.1:0-10472 GCA_005239525.1 Nicotiana knightiana
GGAAGAGGTGTGGAGAGAGAAAAGTGGGGGAGAGTGGGATATCGACGTTAGAGTGATTTTAGGATTTAATTATTATTATTAAATGCCCAAAAATGTACATAATTGATAATTTTGTATATATTATTTAATTAGATTAAAACTTGAGTAGGGAGGGTAATAAAGCTTGATGTACAGTGAGATCATTTAAAAGGTAATTTCATATATATATCTGTATGATAAACAATAACTTGTAACTTAATAAAAGATGGTAATTAAATATAACATGTTAGATCGTCATCATGATAGTGTGAAAAATAAATAAATTGTTAGTATATATATAATTTTAATCCAAAGAGCTATAGCAAGTGAAACTGCAACGACCCGGTCGGTCGTTACGTAGAACTTGCATTATAATTACTGTTATTGCCTGCTCATAGGTTGGTTATACTGTTTATGATGTGTTAGTGTTGGTAGGCTCGGAATCGGAATGGTTGTAGTGAGAATTTAGTCACTTAGTCTGTAAGAATAGCCTTAAAGTGGGAGAAGTCAACTAAGAGTTGACTTATTGATAAATGACCTCTGAATGCGGATTTTATGGCTCGGATAGCTTCGTTAGGTGATTTGGGACTTAGGAGTGTGTTCAGAATAATTTTGTGATGTCCGGTGTAGAATTAGGCTTGAATTGGCAAAAGTTAGTTTTTGGTGATTTCCGGTCGGCTGTGGAAAATAGGCTATCGGGTTCGGAATGGAATTCTGGAAGTTGGAACAGGTTCGTAATGTTATTTTGGATATGTGTGTAAAATTTTAGATCAATTGGAGGTGTTTTGGATGGTTTCGGCATCGTTGGTGGAATTTAGGAATTTCAAAGTTCTTAGGCTTGAATTCGATGTGATTTTGGTGTTTTGATGTTGTTTTTGGTGTTACGAGGGCTCGACTAAGTTTCAATGATGTTATGGGATGTTTTGGTATGGTTGGTTGAGGTCCCGAGGGCCTCAGGTGAGTTTCGGGTGGTCAACGGGGTGATTGGTGGATTTTGAACCAGCTGAATTGTTGGTGTTTCTGCAGTAGGGATTTACCCGATGCGTTTGCGGAGGTGGTCCCGTGTTCGCATAAGGGCTTTGGGCTTCTAAGGAAATTCCTTCTATGCGTTCGCGAGCCTGGAGGTGCGAACACGGTGAGTCGAGGGGTCTGGGCATTGCGAACGTGGGAGTAGATGTGCGTTCGCGTAGAGTATAGGTGGTTGAGGGACCCCCAGGCCCATTGGTCTATGCGTTCGCGAAGGTGGGCTGGTGGAAGCTGTGCGATCGCGAGCTGGTAGCCGCGTTCATATAGAGTAAGTTAAGGCCGTTGGATTTTTGTTCTATGCGAACGCGGTCGTTTTGGGGCGTTCGCGATGAGTAAAACCTGGGCAGTATATAATTAACGCATTCGCGACCATAACCCACTTTTCCACCATTTTTGAACGGGAAGAAGCTTTTGAGGCAATTTTTAAGTGAGGAAATCATTGTTCTTCATTGAGGTAAGGATTTTGGACCCTAAAACTCGATTATATGTGATTAAGGATCAAATTATCATTGTTTAATTTATGAAAATCAGTAGAAAAAGATGGAATTAGGGCTTGAGATTATGAGAGCTTTAGGGGATGATTTGAGGGGTCAAACGAACTCCGATTTTAGAGTTCTTTATATGTATGGACTCGTGAGATGATGAAGAACATTTTGGTATAAAATTTGTTGAGTTCCGAGACGCGGGCCCTGGAGGTCGGGTTTTGGCTAATTTCGGGTTTTGTGCTAAAATTGGTATTTCTCAATTGGAATTCATTTCCTTAGCATAATTTGATGAGATAGATCTTATCTTTATAGATTTAGAGCACTCGGAAGTTGATTCGAGAGGCAAGCAGGTTGCAGAGTAGCTTTTCGAGCTAGTTTGAGGTAAGTAATGTCTTTAAATCCTGTCCTGAGGGTGTGGAACCCCGGACTTTACATCCTTTCACGGATTTGGAGTGACACACACACTGGATGACGAGTGTGGGGCGCGCATTGAAAATTTGGACAAATGTATCTTTTTTAGGCAACTATGGAGTTGCAAAACCGCTTTTAAAACATATGGTTATTAGTATTGTTATGTTTTGTTATACTTGGGATGTAAGCCATGTTTGGAGCGTAGTGCCGATCTGTTTTAACCCCTTGAGGGATATTTTACTGATATTCCTCACTTTGAAACTATGATTTTACACTCGGTCTTTCTTGTGAAATTGTTGACACTCTTATTTGATAATATTACTATTTCTTGAAATGAGATACTATTTTGGGTCGAGAACCCCATTTTATTTATGGCCCGAATGGCATGCTGAGAGTGTCTGACTGAGTGAGGCCGAGGGACAATATTGTGAGGATGTTATGATATGAGAGAGGCCGAGTGCCTGAGAGTGATTGATGCCATGATTTGTCTTGTTTATAGCGCTTGGGCTGTAGGAGCCCCTCCGGAGTCAGTACACACCCCTAGTGAGCGCAGGTACCTACTGAGCGCTTGGGCTATATGGCCCGAGAGGCAGTTTTATGATGATATTTTACTGAGTTTTGACTATGATTCACTTCATTTTTCAAACTGATATTACTGAGAGTTTTACTGAGATATATTGAAAATATACTTGTTTCAAAAGGATTTTATGGAAACTGGTTTTCGAACTTATGTATACTGTATTGAGACTTGATGTTTTACTGTTTTGTGGATTGGTGATACTTCAGACGGTGATTTATTTTCATTACTACTTAGTTGGCGTACTCATCATTACTCCCTGCACCCCTGTGTGCAGATCCAGGTACTGGTTCGGAGCATTAGTCTTCCGAGCTCGTTGTCATCAGCGTTTGGGATTTCGAGGTAGCTGTCCAGCGTCCGCAGCTTCTCCACTTCCCTTCTTCATTTAGTACTTAGTATTTGATTCATAGACATTATTATGACATTAGCAGAGTTAGTTTATTTCTTAGATGCTCGTGATCGGTTGACTCCAGTCTTGGGGGATTTCTTTAGACTGTTAGATTATTATTGCGGCGTAAAGACTTAAAGAAATTATTTTATACTCTGTTTGTTGATTATTATTTATTTTTGTAAATATTATAATAGATCAAATGTGTAGTTATGTGATGGTTGGCTAGCCTAGTTCCACAATAGGCGCCATCACTACCTGTTAGGATTTGGGGTCGTGACAGAAACACAATATATAGATGTCACATATTCTTTTTTCTTTTATGAATGGATAAGTGCTCTCAGATGGGTTCGTAAATATCCTGGTATTATATGGGTTGCTCATGAAGTATGAGTGGGGGTTTTGCAGTTGTACTCTATATTTGTGCCACCTTTTAACTTGTAACCTATTTTTAAAAATTATTGATTTGATAGCCAGCTAATAAAAAATCCGTAATAATATGACAATGATACCCCTAGCATCACGCAACCCCATTCACGAAAAAATATCTCCTCCTCTCCTCTCACCAGCTTTATCAAAAAACCAGAAACTTGTCTAGAATCTTCACAATCACACTTACATGAAGTTATTTCACCTTGAAGCTAAAACTACATGCTAATGTAGCATGAAGTTGTTTCATGTTGAAGTTAAAACTTCATGCTAATATAGAATGAAGTGGTTTCATATTGAAGTTAAAACTTCATGCTAATGCATGGTGAAGTTATTTACCTGCTGTGATGACCCAAAGGGGTCATCTTGTGTTTTAGGACTCTATTCTACGCTCGTTAGCCTTAAAAAAATTATTTTTACCTACCTTGATTTGCATGCACAGTCCGGGCGTAATTCCGGAAAGCCTTTCTGTGGAAAGATGATGAAAATAATGATTTTTGGCTTTAAAAATGATTTTAGTTGGCTTCGGTCAATATTTTGAGTAAACAGACACAGACCCATATTTGATGGTCCTGGTGGATCCGTAGTAAAATATGGGACCTAGGCGTATGCCCGGAATCGACTTCCGAGGTCCCTAGCTCGAGATATGAATTTTTGACTAAAATTGAATTACTGAAAATTAATGACTTTGAAGAATTTGCTCAATGTTTGATCTTGATGGTATCGGGTCATTTTAGTTCCGGATCCCGGTATAGGTCTGTTATGATATTTAAACCTTGTCTGTGAAATTTGGTGAGAAACAGAACTGATTTGACGCGATTTGGACCCTCGGTAGAGAGAATAGAAATTTTAAAGTGTTCTTGAGAATTTCATGTGTTTTGGTGTTAAATTCGTAGTTCGAGGTGTTATTTTGGAGATTTGATCGCACGATCAAGTCCGTATGATATTTTTAGACTGGTGTGCATGTTTGGTTTGGAGCACCGAGGGCTCGGGTGCCATTCGGGCGATGCGCGAGTTGAGTTCAAAACTTATCAAGGCTGCTGGTGCACCAGATCTGGTGTGCCTGCACCTACGAGCCATTGGTCGCAGGTGCGAGCGATAGCCCTGCAGGTGCGACCCAGGCCTGAACTTCATTTCTCCGCAGATGTGGACTTCCCTCCGCAGGAGCGGGACCACAGAAGCGGAACCCTGTCCGCAGGAGCGAGACCGCAGAAGCGAAACCCTCTCTGCAGGTGCGGCACCAGTTCGCCCAGTCCTTTTCCGCAGAAGTGGACGTCAGGTCCGCACGTGCGGATGTGAAGATGCGAAGGTCGTTGGGCAGTGAGTTCATTTAATTCGGACTCCAGCCATTTTCTTCTCATTTTCAAAAAGATAGGACACCTAGGGCGATGTTTCAAAGACATTTTCTTCCCCAAATCATAGGTAAGTGTTCCTTAAATCGTTTCTTTCAATCTTCTACTCAATTTTACAAGAATTCAACTTAGAATCTAGGAATTTCATGGTAGAAATTGGGGGTTTGGGTAGAATTAGGGATTTTTGAAAAATTAGAAATTGGACCTCAATTTGGAGTCGGATTTTGAAACTATTTATATATTCGGGCTCGGGGGTGAATGGGTGAACGGATTTTTGTCTGAACCTCGAGTTTTGACCAAGCAGGCCCGGGGTCGATTTTTACCTTTTTGATAAAAAATTTGGGAAAACTATAATTTTGTATTCAAATTGATTTCTTTAGCGATAATTGATCTTATTAAGCTAATTATGACTAGATACGAGTGGGTTGGAGGTGAATTCTAGAGGAAAAGCAGTACTTGAGTGGTGAGTGGCCTACGGATCGAGGTAAGTGTCGTGTCTAACGTTGGCTTGAAGGATTTGGTATTAATTGACTTCTTTCTACAATATTGGTCATTGAGTACGATATATAGGTGAGGTGACGAGCACCTATGTGTTGATGCCGAGTCATAGCATGCGAGTGAGTCCTATTGTGGTAACTGTTGTAGTCTCTAATCAACTTGTTCATGCTTAGCTTAGCTAATTGTTATGTTGGACATCTCTTATCCTGTTTTACTGAAATTTAGTAAGTGTTGAGTATTGACTCAAGGTTGAGCTTGATATTGTGACATTAAATATTGAAGTAAGACCGATTTATGATATTTTTATCTCTCCGTGTTGTTGATCTTTGTTTTGGGTAAGGAAGAGTGTAAAGCACGAAGGGTGATGTCGTGCAATGTTTGTGGGTGAGTGATAATGCATGAAGGGTGATGTCGTGTCATGTTTTGTGAGTGATAATGCACGAAGGGTGATGTCGTGCCATGTTTGTGAGTGATAATGCACGAAGGGTGAAGCCGTGTCATATTATGAGAGAGTAAAAGCACGGAGGGTGATGCCGTGTCGTTCTATTATTCATATGGTGAGATTGAGAGTAAAAGCACGAAGGGTGATGTCGTGCAATCCTTTACTGTTTTTACTTGTGTATTTTGTTAAAGCATATTGATTGATTCTGTTTTATCCTTGTTTCGTATTCCTTACATTGTGAACCCCTCAGCATGTCCCTCCCATTATTGCCTGTTTTATCTCTTTTATTACTATTGTTGCTACTTGTATGATTATACTGCACAAGTTATATGTGGGTGTCTTGTCCTAGCCTCTTCACTACTTCCCCGAGGTTAGGCTCAACACTGACCAGTACATGGGGTCGGTTGTACTGATGCTTCACTCTGCACTTTCTGTGCAGATCCAGGTGTCGGTCCGAGCTGATTCCGAGCTTTGCTGTTGACTTCTTTTACCGGAGACCCAAGGTAGATCTGCTGACGTCCGCAGATTCCTGGAGTACCCTCCTATATGTTCACTTACTGTTTTTTTCTTTGGTTCATAAACAGTTGTGTACTAAGTTGTATACTTTTCTTTCAGCCAAATACTTGTAGATAATCATAGTAGTCCGTGAGTTGTGACTCCAGATCATGGGTAGATAGATATATATACATACATGTATTGGTAAAAAAGAGTTTCACACGTAAGCCAACTTTTGACAACTCAGCCAGTCACGTGGACACAGGAAAACGCGACAGCTGGATGTGATTCTTTGAAGAGGTACGGAACAAAGAGGCACGATTCAGGAAACCCTCGAGCTTATCAGCCACGGGAAACTCAACCTGATCAAAACAGGGGAGAGGCACTATCAAAATGAATCTAGACAAATCTACGGGCAGATTCAAAGACCCACAATTGATTACTCGAACGTTATGTAATCGTACCCCAATTACCGTTATCCTTTGTAACGCCTCATTAATGTCATAATTAGTCATTAATGAGCAACCATAGAAAGAGTTGTACATTATATGAATCTCCTATATAAGAGATGGGAATACAGCTTGTAAAGGCATCTGATTCTCGACTATAATTGACTTCGCTTTTCTATATTTCTGCAATATTGTTTGTTATTCATTTTTCTCTATTTCCTTGATTATCAGTAACCCGTGTTCATATTAAAAATAGCTTTAGTCAAAGGGTCTAATTCTTTGGTTAAACAAATTGGTTTCGTTACCGGGAATATGATAATCTTTGTTTGCTTTTCAAGTGATATCCTCTGAACTATGTCAAACTCCAACAACAACAACCAGCAAAGGAGTGGAACCCCAGTTCCATCGCCTTCAGGAACCCCACATGGTTCAAGAGAACAATCCCCTGAAAGATCCAATAACAACAATGGTGATAATGATCAAACTGTGGAACAAGATCGTGTAAAGCAAATGATTGCAGAGTATGTGAGCCAAGCTTTGCAAGAATTTGCGAGAGGATTACCGGCAGCGTTACCTACACCGCCGACGCCACCCCCCAATAACACCATCACCATGGAAAATCCTCAATCTGGGTTGGCAAACTCAGGAAGAGGAGATACTCCTAATGAATCTCTCGAAACGAGACCAGGTATATCTAATAACTCAGAATTACAAAATTTACTGCTAACCATGCAGAAACAGATGAAGGAGCAGAACGATCGCATCGAACAAATTCCTGGAGTACCACCTATCATCAAAGGCATCGATGTTGATAGATATTCTCAACAACCTTGGAAGCCAAGTGCGGCACCCTTGCCTATACCCAAGAAGTTTAAAATGCCTGATGTTCCCAAATATGACGGAACAACTGACCCACGTGACCATGTGAATGTTTTCACTACTGGGGTAAAAGGCAACGACTTAACAAAATAAGAGATTGAATCAGTTCTTGTCAAAAAATTTGGGGAAACACTTACCAAAAGGGCCCTAATCTGGTATTCTCTTCTCCTTGAAAATTCTATTGACTTTTTTGTTGAGCTTGCAGATTCGTTTATAAAAGCACACTCTGGTGCACAAATAGTTGAGGAGAATGGAAGACATATTCAAAATAAAACAAGGAGACACGGAACTACTCTGTGAGTTTGTAGACAGGTTTCAACGAGAAAGAATGCAGTTACCCAGGGTGCCTGATAATTGGGCAGCCATGGCATTTGCAAGCAACCTAAACGATAAAAGCTTAGAAGCCACGAGACGACTTAGGGAAAGTTTAAGAGAATTCCCCGCTACAACATGGAACTATGTATATAACAAGTATAGTACTAAACTCAGAATAGAAGAAGATATCATTGCTCGTTCGAGAGATGAAGATCATTCCAGATCCAGACGTCCTGAATCAGATAGAAGATCAGGTAAAAACAGGTACGATCCTTACTTAGGACCCTCGGGACGCGATATCCGCCCCAGGTTCGAAAACACTAGGTCGGACTATAGACCACAAGGAAGAGACGTAGTCTCATCCTCGTCTAGATCCAGAAAAGATCGAGATGAACGACCTAGAGGTAGTACTCAAATTGGGGATCATACCTTTAATGTAAGTACTACTGAACTTGTCTCAATATTGAGGAACATGGGAGACAAGGTTAAGTGGCCCAAAGAGATGCGGTCAAATCCAAGTAGAAGGAACCCAGATCACTGGTGTGAATTCCACAACGATCATGGGCACAAAACTGCGGATTGCAGATTTTTACAAGGCATATATGAGGAACAGACATAAGCCCCCAAAGCCTCCTTCTCCAAAACAAACCGTCAACGTGATACACGGAGGTGAAGAAGTAAATGGAGTGATCTGCAAAACAATCACAAATTTCACAATTACACATGGGAAACGGGCTCGTAAAAATATGGAAGAAGACGATATAACCTTTGATGATGCAGATATCGGCGGATTAATGCTTCCGCACGACGATTCTATGGTAATATCTTTACTTATTCATGACACTAACGTAAAAAGAGTGTTGATTGATCCCGGCAGTTCAGTCAACATCATTTTGCTAAGAGTCGTGGAAGAAATGCTACTGGGGAATCAAGTAATCCCAAGGGCACGAGCCATATCAGGGTTTGGTAACTCTACGGTTATAACAAAAAGAGAAATTGAGCTTAGCACTTATGATGAGGGGGTGATCAAAAGTACCAGGTTCCAAGTCATTGATACTGACATGGCTTATAACGTGATCGTGGGAAGGCCATGGATCCACGACATGAAAGCGATACCCTCCACGTTGCATCAGGTAATAAAACTCCCCTCTGAATGGGGGATTCAGCAAATCAAAGGCGATCAGCAGACCACAAGTAATATAAACTCTGTGGTACAATACAACAAGAAAATAGAGGTGGAAGAATTACAAGATAAGGGAATCTCCCAAGCAGGTAACGTCGCCCAAACATGCATGGAAGAAATTACTACCCAAATAGGTACGGAAGGTATTATTGCTGAAACAGGTATGAAAGAAAATACTTACGAGAAGGAGAATCAAGTTACCACAGAAGGTGTACTATACCACACAGATGCAGATTCCAGACCGGACGTCATTCATGAACTGGAGGAAGATGAGCACATCAAAACAACTACGGAGGAGCTCAAAGTTGTTCCATTATCTGAGCAAAAGCCTGAGCAGAAAGTGTATATAGGCACGAGGCTAGGCCCCGCTCGAAGAGAAGAAAAGAAAGCAAGGATCATTCAAGAACTAAGTGATCGACGAAAGGGTATAGAAACTTTTGAAGATTGGTTCGATACGAGAGGTAACGTACCCTAACTGGCTAGCAAACACCGTGGTAGTACCTAAAAAGAATGGCAAGTGGAGAGTATGCGTAGATTATACTGACTTAAATAAAGCATGCCCCAAAGATTCATTCCCATTGCCACATATAGATCAAATGATTGACGCCACAGCAGGTCATGAATTATTGAGCTTCTTAGATGAATATTCTGCTTATAATCAGATTAAAATGAATCCCTCAGATGAGGAAAAAACTTCCTTCATGACAAACAAAGGGACTTCCTGTTATAAAGTTATGTCTTTTGGCTTGAAAAACGCTGGAGCCACCTATCAAAGGTTAGTGACTAAAATGTTCCAAGAACATCTTGGAAAGACGATGGAAGTCTATATTGATGATATGTTGGTAAAATCAACACAAGCACAAGACCATTTCCAACATCTCTCTACTGCTTTTGATATTCTACGCAGGTATAATATGAAGTTAAATCCAGAGAAATGCGCTTTTGGAGTGCAATCAGGTAAATTTTTGGGTTTCCTTGTGTCAAACAGAGGAATAGAGGTAAATCCCGCTCAAATTAAAGCTATAGAGGAAATACCTGATATTTTAACAAATAAAAAGGAAGTTCAAAGACTAACAGGGAGAATAGAAGCTTTAGGAAGATTTATTTCTATGTCTACCGAAAAAAGTTTTAAATTCTTCTCAGTTCTCAAAAAGCAGAATCAGTTTGAATGGACTGAAGAATGTCAGCAAGCCCTCAAGAATCTGAAGATTTATCTATCGAAATCACCACTGCTTTCAAAGTCAAAAGAAGGAGAGAGATTGTACATCTACCTGGTTGTCTCAGAAATTGTTGTAAGTACAGTACTGGTAAGAGAAGAAAAAGGTAAACAATAACCTATCTATTATGTAAGTAAAACTTAGCTAGATGCTGAGACTAGATATCCACATCTGGAAAAGTTAGCATTAGCTTTAATAATGGCATCTAGAAAATTACAACCATATTTTCAATGCCACCCAATCAGTGTTGTGACCTCATATCCTTTAAGAAATATTCTGCATAAACAGGAATTGTCAGGAAGATTAGC
>MDKJ01212393.1:0-11293 GCA_005239525.1 Nicotiana knightiana
GCGCATAAAATGTAAGGTATATCATATGTTAAACTATGCAATTTAGTCTCGCATCAGCACCTATGAATCTAGATTTCACGACCCAAAAATCCACTAGTCGTGATGGCTCCTAACCCAACTCGCTAAGTAAGCCAACTAATAACTAACCACTTCTAATAATATTTAACAAAACAACTAAGCAAATAAATTATCTGAATCTTATACATTATCCCGAGGACTGGTAGTACAAATCATGAGCTTCTAAGAATAGAATTTACAAAGCTGAAATGAAATAAATACATCGTTTGTCTGAAAAGTACATAAACAGAGTTTTATAGATCTAAAGCTACCACGAACAAGGGGCAGCTACAACCGGGACGCAGGTACATCTTCAATCTAGCTCCCATCAAACACAACAACATCAACAGCCAACATCTGCATGCAAGGTGCAGAAGGTTAGTATGAGTACAATCGACCCCATGTACTCAGTAAGTAGAAAACATAACCTTAAGTTGAAAGCAATGACGAGCTAACACAAGGTCGGGTCCAATACCAATATCTCACAACAGTTCATAACAACATAATACAAGTAATGAAAGGGGTATCTCAGAAGTTAAAAAAAATGCCCAGCTCGTTCACAGTTCCAGAAAATAGTCATAATTTTCAAGTATCTCAGTGAAAACCCAAATCTTTTACCGAAAAATGTCAAATATACGAGTAAGTTTGAAAACTGTAGTTTTTTCAAATATCCTTTCCACAATAAATAATATGTTTCATTTTCTTTCTAGATAGCAAGTGTGAAATACCTCTTTATGCCCACATATCAATGTATGTAAAAGGTCATGAATGACGTGATACCGTACAACATGAGAAAAAATGCATCTCTATGCCTGTATGTTATGTGTGCATGTCAATGCCATGTATCTCAGAGATGAATCATGTACTCACACTCTCAGAGTACTCAATCTCACTGTCTCACACTTTCCACTCACCATGCTCAACCACTCGGTACTATATATGGCCCATACGGCCCAGGGAAGATCCATCCCGAAATATATACATCACCGACCATCAGTCACTCAATACCGAGGAAGGCCAATCAGGCCCCATGGAGAAGATCCATCTCCAGGTATATAAATGCTTTGGACAAGATCCATGTCTAGGGAAGATCCACCCATCAATATTATCAACCACGCTCACTGGGGTGTGTATAGACTCCATAGGGGCTCCTACAGCCCAAGCGCTATCATAAGCCAGATCCATGCGTAAATCAATATGACATGCCGTGGCGTGCTGCCCGATCCCATAACTGTCACTCATAATCCGGCTCTCAGCCTCACTCCGTCATCAATCTCTCCAGTCTCACTCACGGGCTCATAATGTCATGAAACTAGCCTGACAATAATGATATGATATATTAATAAACAACAACTGAGACTGAGATATGATATGAATGCATGAATATGAATGAGTAAAAAATATGAATAAAATCAGTGAGATGACAGCAAGAAACGATCACTATATATCCTAACAATATCAGCATAAAGCCTAAACATGATATTTAGCATGATTGACAGCTCAGTTAATTTATCACATGGTGAAAACACAAATATCAACAAAATAGGGCCACTATACAGTGCCATGGAAACAACGGAGTCACAATTCATCGGGTGCACGCCCACACTCCCGTCACCTAGAATGTGTGTCACCTCAATACCAAACACATAACACGTAATTCGGGGTTTCATACCCTCTCCACTAAGTTTAGAAGAGTTACTTACCTCGAACCAGCCAATTCCAATACCGAGAAAGCCAAGCAATGCTCCAAAAATTCCATCACGCATGTATCAACCTCTGAATGGCTCGAAACTAGCAAAAAAACTCAAATATATCAATTAGCGCCAAAGGAAACAAACCCAATTGATAAAAAATTGAATCTTTAATCAAAACCCAAAACCCGCCAAAAATACACCTGGGCCCGCACCTCGGAACCCAACAAAACACACAAAACCTGACAAACCATTCAATTACGAGTCCAATCATACTAGTTTCATCCAATTTCGACTTCGAATCGATGTTTAAAACTCAATTATTCACTTTAGAAAAGTTTTTGATAAAAACCCTTAATTCTCCAATCAAAATATGGATTAATTCAAAAATGAATATTTGTGATCATATTAAAATAACAAAAATTGTAGTTGGATACTGAGCCCCATGAAAATACGAGTAGAAAGCCGTGAAAATCACCTCAATCGGAGCTCTAGAACTCAAGATATGCTCAAAATACCAAAACAATGCAGTCTGATTTGTTTATATACACAGGGATTTCTCTTTCTTCTTCGACACTAAAATGAGCATAACTCCCTCATACGACATTCAAATTAGACGATTCTTTTTTTTATGGATCCGTAATTAAAATACAGATCTAATGCTTCAATCAAAATAGAAATTAGATCTCATTTCTTAATATGATACCATTTATACTTGAAGAAATGACGTCGAAACATAAAAAACGAGCGCAACACAACCCAAACCTATTCGAAACTCACCGGAGCCCCTCAGAACCCGGTCAAAACATACCAACAAGTCCCATAACATAATACGGACTTAATAGAGACCTCAAAACACGCATAACAACATCGAAATGACGAATCACACCTCAAATCATACGTAAATGAAATTTGAACTTTCAATTTCATAACTCGTGCCCACACATATCAAATCATATCGGAATGAACCCTAATTTTGCACACAAGTCCCAAATGAAATGATGAAGCTATTCCAATTCCCGGAACCACAATTCGAATCTGATATCCTCAAAGTTAACTTCTGGTCAAACTTATGAACTTTCCAAACCTTCAAATTTCTAATTTTTGCCAGCTTGTGTCGAAACCTTCTAGAAACATCTAAATGAAAATCTGGACATACACCCTAGTCCAAAATCACCATCCTGACCTAACGGAACCATCAAAACTTTGTTCCTGATGTTCAGAGGTCATTTTGAAGTCATTCGGATAAAGATAGAAACTTGAAGGATTTTGAGAAATCCGACTGGAAGTGAAAGTTTTGATATCAGGGTCGGGATACAATTCCAGAAGTTGGAGAAAGTCTGTAGTGTAAAATATGACTTGTGTGCAAAATTTGAGGTCAATCGGACGTGATTTGATAGGTTTCGGCATTGGATGTGGAAGTTGGCAATTTCTAAGTTCATAAAGTTGGGATTTGAGCGCGATTCGTGGTTTCGATGTTGTTTGATGTGATTTGAGGCCTCGAGCAAGTCCGCGTTATGTTTTGGAACAGGTTGGTATAATTGGACGGGGGCCTCAGGTGGATTCCGGGTGGTTAACAGATCAATATTTGAAGTTGAAGAAAGCTGAAGGTTGCTGCCATCTGGTGTGACCGAACCTGCGAGGATTTGGCCACAAGTGCGGAGACGCAGGTGCGTCCATGGCACCGCATGTGCGATGGAATTTCCGCACCTGCGAAGATGCAGATGCGGACAGTGGGGCACAGGTGTGATTTTGGGCTGGAGTTGAGGCAGTCGCAGGTGCGGGAGATTGGTCGCACCTGCGGGAGCGCAGGTGCGGAGGTAGGACCGCAGGTGCGGAATCGAGGCTGGACAAAATGTTTTTAAACCGTGAATATTGGCCATTTCTTCATTTCTTCTTTGGCTTAGGTGATCGTGGAAGGCTTCAAAGAGAGGATTTCTTCATGCAATGTCAAGGTAAGTAACTCCTTCATGCTTCTAAGTTAAATACAAGATTATATGCATGGATTAGGCATGGAAATTGATTGGAAATTTGGAGAATCTTAAAGAAACCTAGAAAATGGAAATTTGATTTTTAGCCACGAATTGACCATGAATATTTGAGTAAATTGTATATTTGAGTTAGTAACGCTATGGATAGAATATATCTTCAAAAAATTTCAGATTCCGGGCATGTGGGCCCGAGGGCATTTTGGTCATTTCACCGAGCGGGGTTGGGAAATGTTATAATTTGGATTGTTGCAAATATTAGTGTATATTTTCATTGATTTATCGTTATTTGGATAGTTTTGGGGCGTTGTGCATCCGTTGGAGTCGTCAGAAGGGCTTGGAAGCCGGTATTGGAATTTCGGGACGAGATAAGTCTCCTTTCTAACTTTGTGAGGGGGAATTGTCCCCCTAGGTGAACTAATTAAGTATGTGTGACTATCTGCGGGGGCTACGTACGCACGAGGTGACGGAAGTCCGTGCGTAGCTACTATTATGCCATGTCCGGGTAGCCTAGGACCCACTAGCATGCCTTACCTGTTGTACCTGTGATCTTGTCTGTGATATTAGATTGCTAACATAATCGAAATTGTAATTTAATGACTAAGGAAGATTAGAGTTTATTTTCTAAATCGTCTAAAAAGAGAGTTTATTTCCTTTGCGGGCAATTGTATTCCCGAATAAGGTTGTGTTATTAAATGTTATAAAAACTTGGCAAGTGAATTTCGAAAAATGGATTTAAATACTATTTTGTGGTTTTCAAAAGAGAAATCTGTCATTTACTGGAGTTTTTGTTTTCCCGACGTAGTCGGGGTGGACTGCCATTGCGCATGACTGCAGTGACCGCTTCACAATTTACATTCCGCGAGCGGAGTGTTATTTCCCCCAATCTCATGGGAGCAGGCCGTATGCCACAGCGAGATTGAAAGAAATATTATGGTTCGGGCCGTTCGACCCTCGGCTGTGCACAAGGATGATTAATATGATGGCTCAGGCCGGTTGTCCTTATCCTGTATGCGCATGCTAAATTGTTAAATGTTTTCTTCATGATTTTGAAGTGATAAGATATTTGAGGGAAAATAAAGAAGTAATTGTTGATTTATGATATTTGGGGGAAAACAAAGAGAAAATTGTTTATTTAAGATATTTTGGAAAATAATGAGAAATTGGTATCTGTTTGTTTACTTCCAGTATTTACTTGGACTTCAGTGCCTTATATATATGTTGCTTTACTACCTTTACATGCCTATCGTGTTCATCTTATACTGTAAATTAATTTGCTGGCCCTTAGCGAGTGTCTAATTCGACCTCTCGTCACTACCTCTCTGAGGTTAGGGGGAGACATACTGAGTACACGTTATTTTTGTACTCATGCTACACTTGTTGTGCATTTTATTGCACAGGTACTTTCATAGCAATGTGGAGAATTCAGAGACTTAGGCGAGCTGCATCATCCGGAGGCGATCCACAGCTGACAGAGTCTCCCTCGTACTGTATTTGTTTTCATTTTAAATTTCCTTGTCTAATTTGTATTTCGGACCGACTTTGTGATGATTGTATAAATTCATAGAAATTGCTCATGTACTTGTGATACCGGGTTCTGGTATGTGTTGGGATATATTTTGCTAAAGTGTAATGTTTAAACCATTGTTTTACTTAACAGATTTTTATTTAGTTAATATGTAATAAAGTTCAAGGAAATTTTTTTTACAAATGTTAAAACAGAAAATTATTTCAATTAATTAATGATTGGCTTGCCTGACAATGATGTCCGGCGCCATCACGACCTTAAGATTTTGGGTCGTGACAAACATGAAGCAATTAATTCTAAATAAAACACGTAGAGGTGAAACTAATAATTGGGAAAACTTAACATAATAAAGCAACTTCATATCTAATGAATATAAGAACCTACGAGCCTTAAAAGGTTAATTTTTCACAAATAAGCCCGTGCACGTACTCGTCACATTGCGTACACGGACTTTACACGATACAATTAGCATAAAAGACTCAAATCTTAAGGGGGTAGTTCCCCCAGTTAGGCTAGATACATACCTGAAAGAAGATAGACTGACACTCTAAAACGAACTTCTCGAGTAAAATGACCTCCGTACGACTCAAGTATCGTCAAAATAACTTCAAAGCATAGATAAAACTCATAAGAAACTATCCGGATCATAAAGCTTCAATCTTTATCAAGGTCTAAAATTCAACCCAAAAGTCGACCCCTGAGCCCACCTCGGAACCTGAAAAATTTTACAAAACCCGAACACCCATTCTGATACGAGTTCAACCATACTAAAATTATCATATTCTGATACCAATTCGTCCCTCAAATCATCATTTTATATTTTCAAAGTTTCAAAATCTCCATTTTCCTCAACTCAAGACACTAATTAAGTGATATAAATAAAGATTAAAATCTTGAAATATAATAAATTCTAGGTGAAGAACACTTACCCAATTGATTTGCTTGAAAACCCCACAAAGAATCACTCAAAATTGAGTTCTAGAACTCCAAAAATGTTAAAAATGGCTAACCCTCGAAATAGAGAACTATATATTCTGCCTAGGTGTTTAATGAATCGCGATCACGGAACATTCCTCGTGATTGCAAAGAAGAAGAATAAAGACTGCACAAAATAACGATGCGCAAACGCGAACAAGGAGGCGCGAACGCGATGGGTAAGGACATCAACCTACGCGAACGCACAAGGAGGCACACGAACGTGAAGAGAGGGCATTGCACAAGTACGCGATCGCGGTCCTTTCAATGCGAACGCGAAGAAGGAAAATATGTCAGGTCAACAGAACACTACGCGATCACGACTGGCACTTCGCGATCGCGAAGAAGGTTATCAGACACCAGAATTCAGCAACTCAAAACCTGAAGGAATGGCTCGTAGCCCATCCGAAACACACCCGAGGCCCCCGGGACCCCGTCTAAACATATCAACAAGTTCCATAACCTAACACGGACTCGCTCAAGGTCTCAAATCACATCTAACAACATCGGAACTATGAATCACACCATGAATCAAACTTATGAACTTTCAAATCTTCCAACTTTTAAAACTCGCGCCAAAATATATCAAATAAACCCGCAATGATGTCAAATTTTGCAAGAAAATCCCAAATGACAACATGGATTTTTTCCAGCTCTCAGAATAGAATTCCGACCCCAATATCACCAAATTCAACTCTTGGTCAAACTTCTTAACCTTCCAAACTTCAGCTTTTCCAATTTTCGCGCTTCAAATTACCCTATGGACCTCCAAATCCAACACACGCCTAAGTCCAAAATCACCATACAAAGCTGTTGAAATCATCAAAATCCCATTCTGGAGTCATTTACACAAAAGTTAAATTCCGATCAACTCTTATCGCTTAAGCTTCCAAAATGATAATCCTTCTTCGAAATTGACTCCAAGTCATCCGGTAACTAAACTCGACCGTGCTTGCAAGTCACAACACATAATATGAAGTTGTTCAAGACCTTATGCCTCTGAACAGGACTTTAAATTCTCAAAATGAGCGGTCGGGTAGTTACATAGGTACTCGAGGTAACATCATCCTATTCCGCTGGAATCTATCGACGAATTCCCTGAGCAATTTTGTACTCCCTTGTTTTACCTTGAAGATGTCTTCCATCCTTTTTTCAACTTTTTAAGCCCTCGAATGTGCTTTTATAAGTGAATCTGCAAGCTCAGCAAAAGAATCAATAGAATATTCGGGTAAAAGAGAATTACCATGTTAACACTCCCTTTGTGAGTGTTTCACCAAACTTTTTAACCAAAACCGAATCGATTTCCTATTTGGTTTAGTCATTTCCTTTCACACAAATATTGAACGAAGTTACGTGATCTCGAGGGTCAGTTGTTCCATCATATTTGGGAATATCATGCATTTTAAACTTTTTGGGAATTAGTAAAGGTGCCGCACTTGGCTTCCAGGGTTGTTGTTAATACTTGTCAATATCCACCCCTTTGATTATGGGTGGTACACCTAGTATCTGTTATATACGATCGTTCTGTTCCTTCAACTATTTCTGTAAAGTTAGCACTAAACTTTGTAAATTAGAATTATTTGGAGTACCTGACCCTCCATCGCGAGATTCATTAGGATTTTCTCCACTTCCAGAATTATCAAACACTGAATGTCGGTTCTCCAAAGTCGTTGTATTAACTGGTGGAGGAGTTTGTGCCGCATTGGGTAATCCTCTAACAAAAGTTTGTAGTGCACTGTTCACGTGTCGTGCAATCAATTGCTTTAGAGCATTTTGTTCCACGGTTTGGTCGTTTCCCTGCTGATCATCAGTACGTGAAGTGGATCTTTCAAGCAAAATTCCACGAGATTGTTGAGGGGATCCCGTAGGTGTGTGGTGTGGTGGAGTTGCACCTTGTTGGTTTAGCTGGTTGTTGTCGTTAATAGTTGACATATTTGATTGTTAAAGATTGAAAAGTGAACAGATTATTAGATTCCCGGTAGCGGAACCAATTTCTTTAACCAAAAATAGATTTCTCGGTCAAAGTCAATACCTAGAAGAAATCGGGCTATTGATAACCAAGATTTACTTCACTTTTCCAACAATTTGAAAGAATAGATCAAGGAATGGAAATAATTGACAAATAAAATATGAAATAAACTGATAATCACTCCCAAAATTACGGCTTAGATTTTGAGGGTAAATCAAAGAATAACTGTATAAATTTCAATAATAATTGTTTTCTTGCCAATACAAATGAGATTTCAGTCTTTATATAAGATCATACAATTATAACGGTTCCCTAACTTAATTTGTGCTCACTAATGATATTAATTGCCTTGATTGCCCGTTACCATGTACAACCATAACAGAAACATTTATGACTAAAGATTCCTTGTAACTGCACTGATTTCCATTCCTTATTTATGACAGGTTTATGTATCTTCCCTTCTTCACAACATTTATTCATTTCGTTCTTGTTTCTCCTTTTACTGTTGTCGGGTCCATTTTTTCCTCAGTGTAACCCCATGGGTGTGATGACCCAAAAGGGGTCATCCCGTATATTCTATCTAATTCTGTGTTCCGAGGTCGTGAAAACCTCCTTTTATCTCACCTCGATTTGCGTACGCAGGCCGGACGTGTAGCCGGGAAGCCTTTATGTGAAAAACTAATAAAAAGGAAAATTTTGTATTGAAAATTTGAATAAAGTTGACTTCAGTCAATATTTTTGGTAAACAGACCCGGACCCGTGATTTGACGGTCCCGGAGGGTCCGTAGGAAAATATGGGAGGAATCGAATTTCGAGGTCCCAAGACCGAGAAATGAATTTTTAAAGAAAATTGTTTTCTGAAAATATAAAGGTTTTTGAAAATGAAATTTGAGGTGAAACCTGTGATATCGGGCACGTATTATGATTCCGAAGACCGGTACAGGTTCGATATGATTTATATGTGTTATCTGTGAAATTTGGTAAGAAACAGACTTAAATTGACGTGATTCGTACCTTAAATGCAAAACTTAATGTTTATAGAAGTTTGAAGAATTTCATGGACTTTTAGTTTAATTCATCGTGTTAGTGTTGTTTTATGTGGTTTGAAACCTCGAGTGAGTCCATGTTAGGTTATATGACTTGAGTGTGTGTGGTTGGACGGGGTCCCAGGGGCCTCGGGTACGTTTAGGATGCTTATCGGGTGTTGATAGCACTTAGGAGACAGCTGAACCATTGCTGGTTATGGTGTCTCGCACCTGCGATGGACCTTCCGTAGGTGTGACGAGGAGCTCGCAGGTGCGGACTTAGCCCAATCACCGAATCCTCGCAGGTGTGGTGTGTTTTTCACAGATGCGGAGCCGCGGGTGCGGCCATTTGACCGCAGGTGCGACCCCAGGCTTCTTAATGGGTTTTCGCACCTACGATGGTATTTCCACAGGTGCGGGACCGCAGGTGCAGTCCCAGGGGCGCAGGTGCGGAATTTCTGGGTAATTATATCAAATCTGAGGGTTTATGTTATTTTTACTATTTTCGAATTGGGGAGCTCGGGAGAGGCGATTTTTGGAGGCTTTTGCACCTGGGTAACTTGGGTAAGTGATTTATATCCATTATAGACCAATTTCCATGATTCCAATCTTAAATCCAATCTTTAATTTCGAAAATTTTGGGTAGAAAATGGGATAAACATCACAGACCAAATTATTGTGCTTTGATTGGGTTTTTGACCTCCGATTTGAGAGATTTTCATATGTTTAGAATTGTGAGTGAGAGGTTTCCGGAAAATATAATTTTTACCCGATTCCGAGACGTGGGCCTGGGGAACTTTTTGGGCGAATTTCCTAATTTCGCGTATTAGCTTCGGACTTATTAATTATTTTGTTTCCTTGTGATGATATTTACTCTATGCAATCGAATTGTCTAGATTTGGGCCATCCGGAGTTGGGTACTCGTGGAAAGAGCATGGTATTGAGTTGATTAGCGCAGTCAAGGTAAGTATCTTGCTTAACCTTGTGTGGGGGAACTACCCCTTAGGATTGAGTCTTCTATGTTGATTGTAATCCGCGTACGTAAGGTGACGAGTGTGTACTCAAACTTATTTGCAAATAGATTTCCCTTTAGGGATTTTTGGGTCCTTATGTTCCCTGTATATGAATTGAACTTGTTATATCTAAATTCCTGATTCCTAATCTCATCTCCTCCTGTTCAAGTTAGAAGTACTTGCCTAGCATTCCTTGTTTCTTATATGATCTTAATTTACTTAAATGAAGACTTTGTTTTTCCTACCGTTATGCTATGTCTTCCTTCATATGCTGCCTATTTACTGAGCATTGTTCAAACTGAGTTTATTCGATGAAGCTAATTGCCTAAGTGAGATTGGTTATAGCTGATTCCCTTGCCCGGATGATTTGGTTTCTTGGTTGCGAACTTGAATGTATAGAATCATTGCTATATTTATCTTGTTTTTCCCTCGTTATGATGTTCTCTCTTTGTGCTTGGCATTCCTCTCGGTGGCTACTTCTTACAAGCGAGTTGTTACCACTTTTGTGATTTAAGTCTTTGTATTGATTTTCTCATTGCACTTTATATTCGGCCTTGTTTGCTTTCGCGCCGGTTGTGGCAATATATGTTGTTTCTGTCGCATTCTGGTTGTTTTCCTCAGTGGTTGCATTGTATATTAAAATTGGGACTACGGGCAGAGATCCGGGAGCTTTCCCCCTGTACTGCATTGCATATTTAAATTGGTACTACGGACAGAGATTCGCGAGCTTTCCCCCTGTACTGCATCACATATTTAAATTGGGACTACGGATAGAGATCCGGGATCTTTCCCCCTATACTGCATCGCATATTTAAATTGGGACTACGGACAGAGATCTGGGAGCTTTCCCCCTGTACTGCATCGCATATTTAAATTGGGACTACGGATAGAGATCCGGGAGTTTTCCCCCTTGTACTACAGTGCATGAAAAATTCTGAGTGGCGGACCGAGTTCCGGTAGTTTATGATTGAGGAGATTTGAATTGAAAGATATAAATATATATGTTGAAAAGTATAGCTGAAAAGCAATTATCTCCAGGAAAAGTTA